>OZ019975.1:31810451-32107951 GCA_963970395.1 Ephialtes manifestator | reverse complement strand
GACTCTGCGTTTTTTTTTTTTCATACGTTGTTAGTGAAATATTCATCAACAAAGAAAGCTTTATTATTATTATCTTTAATGTCTTTTATGACCTGCTCATGATTAAAATTTCCTATTCTCCACAAAAATATGAAAAAAATTTCTTTCTTTTTTCTAAATTATTTTAAAGTCATGGAAATAATAGCAATTTATGAAATTTTTGATTTTATGGAATGTTGAATTATTTTTAAAAATATACATTATCACATTCACTTTCGGAAACGCTCTAATAATCACGAAATAACGTAATAACGAAATAGAAAAAGCGAATCCACAACATGTATATTTATCTAATTAAAACAAGGATGCAAAGTAGAACCTTGCACATTGCTTCCTCATTATTTTTCGCTTCTTACAAAGCTACCTCTATGAGGAAGTATGTTATTCAATTTTTGGCTTCCTCATAGAGGAAGCTTTGTAAAACCCGAAAAATAATGAGGAAGCAATGTGCAAGGTTCTACTTTGCATCCTTGTTTTAATTAGATAAATATACATGTTGTGGATTCGCTTTTTCTATTTCGTTATTACGTTATTTCGTGATTATTAGAGCGTTTCCGAAAGTGAATGTGATAATGTATATTTTTAAAAATAATTCAACATTCCATAAAATCAAAAATTTCATACCGTTCGTCACTAAATTATACATATATAATGGCTGCATATTGTTTCATTTATATACAAAATTTGAGCTCGCTAGCTTAAGTTTTGCAAAAGTTACAATAGAGCGATAATGTCAATTTTTTGAAAAATTCAAAACATCATAAAATTTTAACGGTTCAACCGATCTTAACCAAATTCAATAGCGATCACCGGCGTATGAAAGCTCACATTCATACAAATTTTAAGATCAATATCTCGAAAATTGAAAGAGTTATCGCGTAAACAGACATTTTTCAAAAAATTAAAAAACGCGTAATAATTTAACGATTAAGTGGATTTTAACAAAAATCTGTATGAACGATGAGGCTTGATCCCTCTATCAATGGTCCAAATTTCAACTTGATATCTCAAGGCATTCACGAGTTATAAAGGTTTACATTTTTCGATCGTGTAACATACACACACACACACATACAGACATTTTTTCTAAATCACTTTTCTCGACGTTTTGACACATTCTGAGTGTACTGATATGAAAATCTATAAAAAAAAAATTTTCATGAAAACAAAGCTTCCTCTATGAGGAAGCAAAAATACCGTTGTTCGGAAATTCATGTTTTCTTTTTTACACAGAAAAATTTATTCTCTATTTAAACAAATTTCAATCATGCACATTTTTTTAAATTTTTATTTAGACAAGGAGAAAAATGTTTATCTATTTTTAAAATACTTTGGCTTTGAGTTAAATACTTTTACTTTGAATAAAATACTTTGGCTTTGAATTAAATACTTTTACTTTGAATAAAATACTTTGGCTTTGAGTTAAATACTTTTACTTTGAATAAAATACTTTGGCTTTGAGTTAAATACTTTTACTTTGAATAAAATACTTTTGTTTTGAGTAAAATACTTTTACTTTGAATAAAATACTTTTTGAGTAAAATACTTTTATTTTGAATAAAATACTTTTTGAGTAAAATAAGTAAATCACTTTTCTCGACGTTTTGACACATTCTGAGTGTACTGACATGAAAATCTCGAAAAAAAAAAATTTCATGAAAACAAAGCTTCCTCTATGAGGAAGCAAAAATACCGTTGTTCGGAAATTCATGTTTTCTTTTTTACACAGAAAAATTTATTCTCTATTTAAACAAATTTCAATCATGCACATTTTTTTTTACTTTTATTTTTTATTTTTATTTAGACAAGGAGAAAAATGTTTATCTATTTTTATTAAATTTTATTTATAAAATCTTGTCAATTATGAGAAATATGTGAGTTTCAGAAAAAAGTGACTGAACTGACAGGAAATGCCTCAAATACTGTAAACTGATAGAATGAGTGATATTAAAGTGAGTATATGAAATTAATAAAGAAATGTATTATTATTCGAAAAAAAGTTTGGATCTTTATTAAATTATTATGTAACGCAATAAATAATCGATAAATCAACATAGATCAACACGCTGAACAAACTTCAGGTGTTGATATTTGCTATTGCTTCACACTTTCAGGTGAAATACAAATTCTTGCCAGTGTTTGACGAAATTATCTTCCCATTGACGTAATATTTCTTATTTTATTAGATTATCAATCGCTTATTAATTTTAAATCGTGGAGGTAAAAAATTTTGTCCTTATTTGTATCTATTGCTCAATAACTAAAATGTGCGTCATATCAGTTTTCTGGTACACAGTAAATTCAGAATTGCGAGTGCTACAGCTGATATGGAAATTTACAGTTGGCGGACGATGGTTTAAATAGTTTCGGCGATGGAACAGAAGTGACATAGTTACTCGAGTTACGATCACTTCAACACGTGAAAATTTCTGAAGGTAATTTTTTACAAAACATTTTATTCTGATTCTCAATCAGTGCGACTTTTTTTGGATTATTCTTAAATTAAATTTAATTAAATAATTAATAAATAATTAATTAATAATTAAATAATTAAATAATTAAATTGCGACCAATTTCGGATTATTCTTAAATTAAATTTCATTAAATAATTAATAAATAATTAATTAATAATTAAATAATTAAATTGCGACCTTTTTCGGATTATTCGTAAATGAAATTTAATTGAAGAATCAAATTACGACCTTTTTGGATTATTTTTTAATTTAATTTAATTAAAGAATTAAATTACGACCGCTTTGAATTATTTTTTAATTTAATTTAATTAAAGAATTAAATTACGACCTTTTTCAATTATTTTTTAATTTAATTTAATAAAATAATTAAATAACGACCTTTTTGGATTATCCGTAAATTTAATTTAATTAAATAATTAAATTTTAAGATCTTAAGAGGTTTGAATAAGCTTAGGGCCCAAAAAAAAAGTCGGTTTTCAATATTTTTTCCAATGAAAATATGGGGATGACAAGATCGAGATTTTACACATAATTAATAATTAACCTTGCCAATATTTAGTATTTTTTTAATTCAAAATTTTTAATACACAATGAACATATAATTATTTAAATATAATTCCGTCGAATAATCTATTCATCCGATTCATTTCAAATTTGGACAACGTATAGTTTATAACATTTACTATTCTATGACCGGATGATTGTTTAAATTTGTTTGGCCATTATTGATAACAAATTATTTTTAAAAAAAAATTCGACGAATATCGAACTTTTTTTCTACAGATTGGCATTTTTGTAATTTTCAAATTTTTTTTAAAGTATCCGAACATGCGATTAGAAATATTATAAATTATGCTCCGTCGAAATTTGAAGTGAATCGAGTGAACAGCTTATGAAAAAATTAATGATAACTTCAATATTTATTTTATAATATTTTATAACATTATTATATGTTATAATATTTTTATTTAAAAAAACTGCAGTCCCCTTAAATTAACACTCGCTAGAGAAATTCGATTTCAAGATGAACCTTAAGGTTGAACAAAAACGTAATTCCAAATTTTAATTAAAAATCTGGATTTTATTTACAGAATGCTTAAGGGGGTGAATCTAATTATCGGCAGCTTTGTCATAATTGCTGCCGTTCTACAATGTACCAATGCAGGTTTTCTTGCCGGTGAAAATACTCCTGTTTGGATAGCTCGTTGTTCGCACACAAAATGTGACAATAAAGACAAACTCGTCACATTCGAACGACTTGAAAACGGGGTGCGTATAAATAAATAAAAGTAATGGTAAATGTAATATTACCGACTCATATATATTTTTTTTCGATTTTTATAATCATCGTAGGCAGTGAAAAGGGCCATTGACTATTTGAATTCCGATAAATTCCACACTCTCCGCCCAAAAAGAGAAATACGAAGCACAGAAGACCATGTGGATTACGTAAGATTGTTATTACCATTATCATAAAAAGCGATGGACACAATTCGAACTAATTATTATAGAAAAATGAATTTTTTGTAAAAGTATTTTAATATTTGTAAAAATACTTCATTATGAAAAAAAAAATTTGTTTTTGTAAAAATATTTGCTTTTGTAAAAAAAATTGAGCTAAATACGTTTACTTTGAATATAATCATTTTTTAGTAAAATACTTTGGCTTTGAGTAAAATACTTTTACTTTGAATAAAATACTTTGGCTTTGAGTAAAATACTTTTACTTTGAGTAAAATACTTTTGTTTTGAGTAAAATACTTTTCGAGTAAAATACTTTTGTTTTGAGAAAAATACTTTTACTTTGAGTAAAATACTTTTATTTTTTAGTAAAATACTTTTACTTTGAGTAAAATACTTTTGCTTTGAGAAAAATACTTTTCGAGTAAAATACTTTTGTTTTGAGAAAAATACTTTTACTTTGAGTAAAATACTTTTATTTTTTAGTAAAATACTTTTACTTTGAGTAAAATACTTTTGCTTTGAGAAAAATATTTTTGCTTTGAGTAAAATACTTTTGCTTTGAGTAAAATACTTTTGCTTTGAGTAAAATACTTTTACTTAGAGTAAAATACTTTTATTTTTAGTAAAATACTTTCACTTTGAGTAAAATACTTTTGCTTTGAGTAAAATACTTTGGCTTTGAGTAAAATACGTTGGCTTTGAGTAAAATATTTTGCTTTGAGTAAAATACTTTGGCTTTGAGTAAAATACTTTTGCTTTGAGTAAAATACTTTGGCTTTGAGTAAAATACTTTTGCTTTGAGTAAAATACTTTGGCTTTGAGTAAAATACTTTTGCTTTGAGTAAAATATTTTGGCTTTGAGTAAAATACTTTGGCTTGGAGTAAAATATTTTGGTTTTGAGTAAAATACTTTGGTTTTGAGTAAAATACTTTTACTTTGAGTAAAATACTTTGGCTTTGAGTAAAATACTTTGGCTTTGAGTAAAATACTTTTGCTTTGACTAAAATACTTTTACTTTACTCTTTCAATATTCCAAAAAGTACTTTACACACGCTTGGCGTGCGAAAAGATCCGATTTTGACACCTCGTGAAGTAAAATTTTGTACAATACTCGTTGGCAACTTTTTTGCCCTTTTTTTCATTCGAATTGTCCACATCCCTTATTGCAATAAGCAAATAATTAAATGAGATGTTATTATGACTGTAATTATGATATAATTATATTACAATAGGCTGAACCTGATACTAAGGTACATTTTGCACGACGAGATGCGGAGTTGGAATCTTTGACAAGCAATAAAAGTAGATCAAAACGTGCAGGTGTTTATTCCCATGGTGTTCTCCAATCTAATGTTCTGGTTGTCACACAATATGATGCCAGTGAAGTGACAGATGATGCGTGAGTATTATTGTTTTTTCTTTCTATTAATTGGCAGCTACAATTAATACATTTTAATTGTTATAAATTTCAGTAAAAATTTTAATAAACTTCAATTTATATTTCAATAAATCTTTGTTTAAATTTCAATGAATTTCTATTAAAATTTTAATAGGAAATTTTAACTCAAATAGGAAATTTTATTTTCAAGTTGATTGAAAATAAATACATTTTAATTGTAATAAGGTTGATTGAAAATTAATACATTTTAATTGTAATAAATTTCAGTAAAAATTTTAATAAACTTCAATTTAAATTTTAATAAATCTTTGTTTAAATTTCAATGAATTTCTATTAAAATTTTAATAGGAAATTTTAACTCAAATAGGAAATTTTATTTTCAAGTTGATGTTTTTTTGTTCATGTAGTAAAATAACATGAACATTTTTTTTACACAAATGTTAGTCATTTTTTTTTAAATTGTTTCTTACCGATTTTTTTTAGCTCTCGAGAGAAATTTATCAACGAGCAAATACTTTACGTTTTGGCCTATTGGAAAAGTTTCAATGATAAAGTGAGCGCCAATACCAGAACCAAAAATTGGAGTAAGGTGGACGTCAATCTCGTAGGAATTATCGTTGCTCTCGTAAGTTTTTTTTAACAACTCTTTTTTTATTTAAAAAATTTTTAATATTGGATGGTAATTAATGTTTTTTTTTTTGTTATTAAATTTTTAAGGATCGTGGAGTTACTCCATATTTGAGCAGCTCAAACACTGCGCAAACGTCTTTGTCGCTGTCAAACGATTATTGGAACTCTCCACAGGCAGATTTTCCGAAAAATGCTTATCACGCTGTAGCAACTATGACAGAGTACGAATAAAAAATCATCAAGCCTTTTTTGACTCATAAGAATATCATTGGTTTTGGATATAGTAAATTATAATTTTTTCATGTGATTTCAGTATACAACCATATGATGGACGTCCCAGCTTTTTTGAATCGGTCGTGAGTGGCTCTAACGGTAATTGTTTAATCAAAAATCATAATTGTTTTATTTTTTTTTTTTCAATTAAATTAATAAAAATTAAAAACAGCGAATCGTTTGGTGTATCAAATCTATTCATATATTCAAATATTATGACATTGTTTTTCATAAAGTTAAGTTCATTTTTTTTATCTCGATTTCGAGTTATATTTAAATTAAAGTTTATTAAAATTTGAAACTTTGAAATACATTAAAATTTGAACTTATATTTATTCGAGGATAAACGGAAATTTATTGAAATTTATTAAAATTTGAAGAGAAATTCATTGAAATTTAAACTAAGATTTATTAAAATAAACATTTAAGTTTATTAAAATTTAAACTGAGATTTATTGAAATTTATTAAAATTTGAAGAGAAATTCATTGAAATTTAAACTAAGATTAATTAAAATAAAAATTTCAGTTTATTAAAATTGAAACTGAAATTTATTGAAATTTATTAAAATCTAATCTGAGATTTATTAAAATAAAAATTTAAGTTTATTAAAATTTCAACTGAGATGTATTGAAATTTATTAAAATTTGAAGAGAAATTCATTGAAATTTAAACTAAGATTTATTAAAATTTGAATTGAAATTTATTGAAATTTATTAAAATCTAAACTGAGGTTAATTGAAATTTATTAAAATTGAATAGAAATTCATTGAAATTTTAACTAAATTGTATTAAAATAAAAATTTAAGTGTATTAAAATTTAAACTGAAATTTATTAAAATCTAAACTGAAATTTATTGAAATTTATTAAAATCTAAACTGAGTTTTATTGGAATTTATCAAAATTTGAATAGAAATTCATTAGAATTTAAACTAAGATTTATTAAAATTTAAATTGAAGTTTATTATAATTTGTACTGAAATTTATTACAATATAAATTGACGTTTATTGAAAATGTGACTGAAATTTATTAAAATGTAAATTGAAGTTTATTGAAAATTTGACTGAAATGTATTAAAATGTAAATTGAAGTTTATTGAAAATTTGACTGAAATTTATTAAAATGTAAATTGAAGTTTATTGAAAATTTGACTGAAATTTATTAAAATGTAAATTGAAGTTTATTGAAAATTTGACTGAAATTTATTAAAATGTAAATTGAAGTTTATTGAAAATTTGACTGAAATTTATTAAAATGTAAATTGAAGTTTATTGAAAATTTGACTGAAATTTATTAAAATGTAAATTGAAGTTTATTGAAAATTTGACTGAAATTTATTAAAATGTAAATTGAAGTTTATTGAAAATTTGACTGAAATTTATTAAAATGTAAATTGAAGTTTATTGAAAATTTGACTGAAATTTATTAAAATGTAAATTGAAGTTTATTGAAAATTTGACTGAAATTTATTAAAATGTAAATTGAAGTTTATTGAAAATTTGACTGAAATTTATTAAAATGTAAATTGAAGTTTATTGAAAATTTGACTGAAATTTATTAAAATGTAAATTAAAGTTGATTGAAAATTCGACTGAAATTTATTAAAATTCAAATTAAACTTTATTAAAAATTCATATGTATATGTATCCTGATTGCCAGGTGGTTCAGGGACTATTATTGTCTGGGACAGTTTGAACTTCCGGGCAGTTGGAAAATACACGACCATAGCTGCTTTCCAACAGGTTGTAAATGCTCTGTAAGTCAGAAACGACATTTTATTTACTTTGAGAATTTTTATAAATCGCAATACTTGATGAAACTAGAATAAAGATATTAATTGAAATTTATTGCAGGCATTACTGGGGTCTTCATAAACCACAGGTTCCGGACTACATGAAACCTGGCAAGAATGTCGTGGTCCTCCCAGGAAAATTATTCACACCTGAGCAACAATGTCTAATGGGTGGTTATAAAAGTCTGGAACGTCTCTGTCCGGTTAGTCACAATAATAATTTACAGTAATAATTCTTGCCATTATGTTGCCTCATAAAAATTTTGGAAATTTTTATTTACCAACATTTTCAACATCTACCAAAAAGAAAATATATTTACAACAATTTATGCGGGAACAAATCACCGCATAAATTATTAAATTTAATTAATTATATTATTTATGTATTTATTTATGGTAGTCACAATAATAATTTACAGTAATAATCCTTGCCATTATGTTGCCTCATAAAAAATATGTAAAATTTGTATATCAACATTTTCAACATTTACCAGATATAAAATATTTTTACAACAATTTATGCGGTAACAAATCACCGTAATTAAAGTAATTATATTATTTATGCATTTATTTATGGTAGTCACAATAATAATTGACAGTAATAATCCTTGCCATTATGTTGCCTCATAAAAAATATGTAAAATTTTTATATCAACATTTTCAACATTTACCAGATATAAAATATTTTTACAACAATTTATGCGGTAACAAATCACCGTAATTAAAGTAATTATATTATTTATGCATTTATTTATGGTAGTCACAATATTAATTTACAGTAATAATCCTTGCCATTATGTTGCCTCATAAAAAATATGTAAAATTTGTATATCAACATTTTCAACATTTACCAGATATAAAATATTTTTACAACAATTTATGCGGTAACAAATCACCGTAATTAAAGTAATTATATTATTTATGCATTTATTTATGGTAGTCACAATAATAATTTACAGTAATAATCCTTGCCATTATGTTGCCTCATAAAAAATATGTCAAATTTTTATATCAACATTTTCAACATTTACCAGATATAAAATATTTTTACAACAATTTATGCGGTAACAAATCACCGTAATTAAAGTAATTATATTATTTATGCATTTATTTATGGTAGTCACAATAATAATTTACAGTAATAATCCTTGCCATTATGTTGCCTCATAAAAAATATGTAAAATTTGTATATCAACATTTTCAACATTTACCAGATATAAAATATTTTTACAACAATTTATGCGGTAACAAATCACCGTAATTAAAGTAATTATATTATTTATGCATTTATTTATGGTAGTCACAATAATAATTTACAGTAATAATCCTTGCCATTATGTTGCCTCATAAAAAATATGTAAAATTTTTATATCAACGTTTTCAACATTTACCAGATATAAAATATTTTTACAACAATTTATGCGGTAACAAATCACCGTAATTAAAGTAATTATATTATTTATGCATTTATTTATGGTAGTCACAATAATAATTTACAGTAATAATCCTTGTCATTATGTTGCCTCATAAAAAATATGTAAAATTTTTATATCAACGTTTTCAACATTTACCAGATATAAAATATTTTTACAACAATTTATGCGGTAACAAATCACCGTAATTAAAGTAATTATATTATTTATGCATTTATTTATGGTAGTCACAATAATAATTTACAGTAATAATCCTTGTCATTATGTTGCCTCATAAAAAATATGTAAAATTTTTATATCAACATTTTCAACATTTACCAGATATAAAATATTTTTACAACAATTTATGCGGTAACAAATCACCGTAATTAAAGTAATTATATTATTTATGCATTTATTTATGGTAGTCACAATAATAATTTACAGTAATAATTCTTGCCATTATGTTGCCTCATAAAAAATATGTCAAATTTTTATATCAACATTTTCAACATTTACCAGATATAAAATATTTTTACAACAATTTATGCGGTAACAAATCACCGTAATTAAAGTAATTATATTATTTATGCATTTATTTATGGTAGTCACAATAATAATTTACAGTAATAATCCTTGCCATTATGTTGCCTCATAAAAAATATGTAAAATTTGTATATCAACATTTTCAACATTTACCAGATATAAAATATTTTTACAACAATTTATGCGGTAACAAATCACCGTAATTAAAGTAATTATATTATTTATGCATTTATTTATGGTAGTCACAATAATAATTTACAGTAATAATCCTTGCCATTATGTTGCCTCATAAAAAATATGTAAAATTTGTATATCAACATTTTCAACATTTACCAGATATAAAATATTTTTACAACAATTTATGCGGTAACAAATCACCGTAATTAAAGTAATTATATTATTTATGCATTTATTTATGGTAGTCACAATAATAATTTACAGTAATAATTCTTGCCATTATGTTGCCTCATAAAAAATATGTCAAATTTTTATATCAACATTTTCAACATTTACCAGATATAAAATATTTTTACAACAATTTATGCGGTAACAAATCACCGTAATTAAAGTAATTATATTATTTATGCATTTATTTATGGTAGTCACAATAATAATTGACAGTAATAATCCTTGCCATTATGTTGCCTCATAAAAAATATGTAACATTTTTATATCAACGTTTTCAACATTTACCAGATATAAAATATTTTTACAACAATTTATGCGGTAACAAATCACCGTAATTAAAGTAATTATATTATTTATGTATTTATTTATGGTAGTCACAATAATAATTTACAGTAATAATCCTTGTCATTATGTTGCCTCATAAAAAATATGTAAAATTTTTATATCAACGTTTTCAACATTTACCAGCTATAAAACATTTTTACAACAATTTATGCGGTAACAAATCAGCGTACTTAAATACATTATATTACTTACGTATTTATTTATGTTAGCCACAATAATAATTGACAGAAATACACTTTGCCATTATGTTGCTTCATAAAAAATTTGGAAATTTTTTATATCTACATTTTGAACATGCACCGGACTGAAAATATTTTTACAACAATTTATGCGGTAACAATTAAGTGTAATTACATTAATTATTCTACTTAGGTATTTATTTATTATTTTCGTATCGTATCGTTTATTGCATCTTAAGAGTATTACAGAAACTCTTATTGCAAGGGGGTCTACAATATTTATCTTACAAAATTTTCAGTTATGACACATACAGACGGTTTACAATCATTTACAATTTACAATCACTTTCATTACATCTATTCTATGCTTATCCATACACATGATAAACATCATTGGCTTACATAACTATTTATTATTTTTATAGGAGTACAGCACAAATTGCGAAATCTGGTGCAGAAATTCTGGCTGGTTAAAATCTTGTGGATCAATTGGCGAGGCTTTGGAAGGTACTCCCTGCGTTAATGGAAAGGTAAGTCTCAATTATTCCCAGCAATTTGCAAGAAAACCCATAAATAATGTGTTTTTTTAATTATAATTTTTTTTAGGTGGGTTAATCGAGAGCATCATCGTTGGAGCAACAAAAAATCCTATCGACAACTATTGACCTAATTATTGAGTCATAAGAAGCTGATTGCATGTAAAAGTAATACTAATTTTCGGCACCGTGTTCCAAGTATTATTTTCATCGATAATTATTTTTTAATCAACACTGTAAGATAATAAATAAACTACAAAATACTGGAATTAATTTCTCTTAATTATTTCGGGAAAAAAAAAATCAAAAACAAAAACACTAACCGCACGTGTGCGAAAACACATGATAATATTAAGATCTTTTTTATTGCTCACACAAAACGTGAGTCAACATTCAAAACATGCGATTTCACAGACTATTTAAATGTGCAAATAAATTTTTAAAATGTTATAAAACAAAATCGAAATTTACATCCTGGCTGTTTTTTTTTACAGCATTTTTTCTAAGTAACGTCATTTTTTAAAAATTGAATTGTCAATCGCATAAAAACTGTCGTATCGTGATTTTTCGTATATATTTCATATAAAATTAAATGTGTATCATATCGAATTTCCGGTACGCAGTAAATTCGGTATTACGACTTCTACACGTGATATAAAAATTTACAATTGGCGCACGACGGTTTAAATAGCAGCAACGTTGGCTTAAAAATGACATAGTTGCTCGAGTTACGAAAACTTCAACATTTCAAAGCTTCTGAAGGTAATTTACGAAAATCTTGATTCCATTTCTCAGTCAATGCGACTTTTTTTTGTGTTGTACCAAACAAACACTTCCAAAATAATCTTTGTTTTATTTTACTGTAAAAGTACATTAATTTAACATCACAATTGTAAATAAAATGTAATATACCAGCAAATAAATATTTCCAGTCCAGGACATTAAATTAACAAATTTTTTCAACATCTGCTCAGCCAGAAAATTTCGACAATTTTTGTTCACACTCGATTCTAAGATCAATCTTATGTTCGATCTTTTTTTTTCTTCATAGTCCATAGACTAAAGGTCGAATTTATTGGCGTTAAGCTTGAACGTTCAGCGATTTTTCTGTTTAATGGACGGAATCTTTTCACGATTATCTTAAAGACGCTTTTCAAGATTCTTTAAAAGATTCTCAGAACGCTTTCGGATAGAAAGAATCTTGAAAAGAATCCTGGAAAGAATCTTGCTCCGTATCCTATACGTGATCCTTTTCAAGATTCTTTCAAAGATTCTTTAAAGATTCTTTTAAGACTCTTTTTAAGATTCTTTAAAAGATTCTTCACAAGATTCTTTTTTTCTACGCGGGTCGAACTTGAGGTAAAAATAATATGTGAAATTTGATCTTAAGTACGAACTTAAGATCAAACTTGGGACTATAAATTCGACCCTAAGTGTATATTTAAAGTTTATGTGTGGGACATTTGCAGAACAATTCCAAATAATGCTTATGGGGATATATCCAGTCCTCGGCAGCTTTTTCATAATAGCATCGGTGACACTTTTGCAATGTACCGAAACTTATCGAATTTTAGCTGGGGTAAATACTCCTGTTTGGATAGCTCGTTCTGAAAATGGAAATGTGACGTTCGAAAGACTTGAGACAGGGGTTAGTATATGAGTCAATAATTACGTCAACCCGACATTTCTTCATTGCTTAATAATAACAATAATAATAAACATAATATTGCCCACTCTTAAGGTATTTCTTGCGGCTGGTATTCATTTCGCATAAGTTCGAGAAAAATGATCGAGAATTGCAAACATCTCTCGATGGTATAAAAATGGATGCAAAGTAGAACCTTGCACATTGCTTCTTCATTCTTTTTCGCTTTTTACAAAGCCGCCTCTATGACGAATTTTCTTTATTTTATTTTTGGCTTCCTCATAGAGGAAGCTTTGCGAAAGATGAAAATTTTTCATGAAAACAAAACTTCCTCTATGAGGAAGCAAAAACTGAAAAAAATTCATGCACATTAAAGCTACTAAAAAGATTAATTTTGCATAATAATTATTCTAAAATATTATTGACAATTGATGAAAAAACATTGTTCAACAAATTTCCAGAAAAACTACATTTTTATAAAATGAAAATTATTCGTTCATTTTTCTGGGTACGTATGAATTTTTTCAGATTTTTTAATTGACTTTCAATTACGTGTTTTTTTACATATTTTTTCGTTTTTTTTTACTTATTATCATACGTATTCAGAAAAATGAACGAATCATTTTTATTTTAAAAAAATGTGATTTTTCGGGAATTTTGTTGAACAATTTTTTTTGAATGGATTTGTTAATAACATTTCAGAATAATTATTATGCAAAATTAATTCTTTCAATACATTTAATGTGCATGAATTTTTTTTTACAATTCTCGAACTTATGGGAAATGAATACCAGTCGCAAGGACTACCTTAAATATGCCTGTTTTTTAATCCATTTTTTTCATCCATCTTAGGCAGTGAAAAGGGCCTATTCTTATTTTAATTCTGACAAATTCCAAACTCTCCGTGCATCAAGATGGGCTCGAAGCCTTGACGATCACGTGGAATTGGTAAGCTCGTGAATTCCCTTATCTTGATACACACTAAAAAAAAATATAATTGATTAAAAAACAATTCATTTGCCAAAGCCCAGCAAAAAAACAAGCGTTCTCAATATTGACAACGCTTGTTTTTTAGTAAAATTAAATATTTAATTTTACTTCTTATTTCTATAATTTTATAACAGCTCGAAAAAATAATTCTCAAATGGGCAAAACAATATTTTATAGTTTCAAAATTAATTGGGATTAAAATAATAGGAGCAAGAGTTTATTTAACTTTGTAAAAGTTTTTTTAATCAATTACTTTTTTTGTTGGTGCACGATTTTGGACACAATTCGAATGAAAAAGCAATATTTTTCTGGAATTATAAAAATAATGATATTTCGAATATTTTTCTATAATTTGGTAGTTTAATTTATGTGAATTGTACATTAATTTAAACGACAAAAATTACTCGACCAAATACATCTACAATAATTTTCTATGACTTATTATTGTGTAGAAATTTTTTTTTTTAATGATTTACAATACTTATGAATAACATGGAATAATTATTATTCTGAAATGTTATGGTGGTTTAATAATTCATAATTATTTATTAACAACTAGATAATTATTTTAAATACTTTTTTTTCATTCGAATCGTGCACTTCCCTGATTATTGATCAATAAACGGTCAACATTACAAAAATTCCCAATGTTATTATTACACAATAGGCTGAACCCCATAATTATGAACATCTTGCACGACGAGATGCAGAATCTGTGGGAAACAACATAACGAGATCGAAACGATATTATCCTGATATGCGCGATGTTAGTGTTTTGGCTCTTACACAATATGACGCCAGTGAAGTTAAAGATGATGCGTGAGTATTTTTGCTTTTTTGCATTTTTTATGGAATTATTAATTTTTTTAATGTGATATTTCCTACAATAAAAAAACATAAACTTTTTTTCCGATTTCATATTGAAATTTTAAAAATCGCTTCACATGCGTGAGTATTTTTTGCTTCGTTTTTTTTATTTATATATTTTTTAATGGAATTATTAATATTTGTGTGCTAAAAATTGTATGCAATAAATTAATATACACTTATTTTTTTCGATTTTATATTGAAATTTTTTTATTATCACATGCGCGAGTATTTCTTGCTTCGTTTTCTTGGAAATTGGTTTTTATTGGATTACTGTATACTTTTCTGCCATATTTAATATAATAAAGAATAACACAATTTTTTCCAATTTCATATCAACATTTTTTTGTTTCCACGTACGTGAGTATTTTGTTTTCGTTTTTTTTAAAATTAATCTTTATGTTATTACTATATTTTTTCTGTCATATTTATTATAATAAAGAATAACAAACTTTTTCCAATTTTATATTAATTTTTTTTTGTTACCACACGCGTGTTTTTTTTTTTTGCTACGTTTTCTTGAAAATTAGTTTTCATAAAATTATTAGTTATTTTTTTCTGTGCTAAGTTTCACATAGTAAATAATCATAAACACTATTTTCTGTTATTTTTAATAAAAACGATTTTTTTATCGCTTCGCGTCAATATTTTTTATTTATTTTTTTCACCAGCTCTCGAGAGAAGTACATCAACGAAAGAATACTTTACGCTATTTCCTATTGGAACAAATTCAATGTGAGAGTCGCTGCGAATAAGAGAAAGAAAGGTATATCTCAGGTGGAGGTGTATCTTGTAGGAATCATCATTGCTCTCGTAAGTTTTTTTTTTAGATATTGAAGTATATTTATGAATCTTTCTTCATTATTTTCTTTCTCATATTTTTATTTATTTATATTTTTAGGATCGTGGTGTAACCCCATATTTAAATTCCAACATGTATTCAAAGGATATGTTATGGAGGGCGTTCGATTATTGGCATGAACCACGCGCAGAATTTCCATTCAATGCTTATCATGCTGTAGCCACAGTGACAGAGTAAGACTTAATATCATCAAAATATTCAACTATTAAAAAGAAAAAACTTCGGAAATTGTTACCTCATAGAGGAAGCTGTTGTGCCCAGAATTATTTAAGGAAATTGTTCGGTCGTTGACCGAACGCAATCGGCAATCGAACGATTTCGAAAGAGCTCGCGCTTTGACTCAGCGCGAGCTCTTTCGACTACTTTGCAGCCTTGTTTTAAAAAAATTTATTTTAATACGAAGTTTCAGCCCGATAGCTCAAAATTTGTTCGAGCTAGAGCATTTACGTACTTTTTTCAAAATTTAAAAATTCTTATAAAAATGAAATGCGTTAAGCGGTTTTTGTAAAATTTATACCAATTGAAGATTAACCAGTACTGGACATGTTGTTTCAATTTTAGCTGATTCGGTCGAAAACTTTATAAGTTACAGTTATATGAATTTTCGGCCTTTCATCACACACACACATACATACATCTGGACAATTTTTCTAAACCACTTATCTCGATGTTTTAAACCATTTTAAACGTTTTGACATGAAAATCACGAAAGATTTTTTTTCATGAAAACAAAGCTTCCTCTATGAGAAAGCAAAAAAAAATACCGATAAAACCGTATCATTTTTCATATATTTCTAGTGTGCGACCATGGGAGGAATATTATGATTGTTATAGCATTTATACCGAAGGTGAGTCTTTTATTTTCAATTTTTTTCTATTAAAACAAAAGTAAATTTAAAAAAAAGAGGCAAAGTAGAACTTTGCACATTGCTTCCTCTTTAATTTTCATTTTTCGCAAAGCTGCTTCTATAAGTAAGCTTATTTAATAATTTTGGCATCCTCATAGAGGAATCTTTGTAAAAAATGAAAATAAATGAGGAAGCAATGTGAAAAATTCAACTTTGCAACTTTTTTCGTTACCTATAATAATTCTTGAAAAATTCAAAATCACGTAAAATCCAAACTAATTTACCGATCACGACCAAAATTGGTAGGTACCAACGGTGAATGTTATTTTTCATCTGTGAAAAATTTCAGTTAATTTTGTGAGATTTTACGTGAGTTAAAGCAAAACGAATATTTAAAAAAAAATTCAAAATCCCATAAAAACCGAACTTTTTTACAGATTCATTTGAAATTTAATACCGATTCTCCTTTAACATAACTTTATTCATAAAAAATTATTTAGCTCAATAGCTCCAAATTTGCGATTGCTAGAGAGCGTGGAGCCATTTTTCAAAAATTCCAAAGTCAAATAAAATTTGAAAATATTATTTAAATTTTTTTCAAAATTACCACAAACAAAGACGTCGACCTGCTTCACATGTTTGCTAAATTTCAGCCCGATTGTTAAAGCAGTTCTTGAGATATGTAGATTTGAATTTCTCTATGAAGAAACCAAAATGTAGAATGAGTTTTAAAAAAACGTTTATTATAAATTTTATAAATTCTTTATATATCCTAATTTTTATAAACCCACATTGATTTTCCACAGACTTGCGTTAATCTAAATAACCAAGGCGAATAAAATTGATTTATTGAATATTTAATTCATTCAGTTTAAAATTGCTCTTTTTATATTTTAGCTTTATTGTACTTTTCTGCATGTTTATTATGTTTCACGTGTGTATGTTTTGGTTTGATCGTCAAAAATGAGATTTTTATGTTTTAACTTTATTGGGATTTTATGTATGTTTATCATGTTTTTTAGGTAATGATTTGGGAAATATTGTTATCGTTTGGGACATTAAGAATTTCAAAGGGGTAGGACGATACATCGATCCGCAGAATTTTCGGCAGATTTCTGGTTATTTGTAAGTACAAAAATTGACAATATAGTTAATTTTGATTTTTAGCAATGATGAGCGAAATCAAGATGAAGATATTGATTGAAATTTATATTGCAGACACATCTGGAGTAGTAGACGTGAAGTGGAAGTTCCTGACTACATGAAACCTGGAGAAGAAGTCAAGGGCATCGACCCAGGAAAATTAATTTCAGCTGAGCAACAATGTGCTGCTGCTGGTTATTTAACTTTGGAGCGTGTCTGTTGGGTTAGTTTGACAAAATAAAAATTTTATCCACTTTCCATTAAACATACTCTCAAAGCAACATTTTTTTTTTTTATTTCATGCCAACTTGTTCAGAATATCCCAAAATAAAAACTAAAAATATGAAGGGAGAATTTTTGTTTGAGAAAATAAAACTTTTTTTTCAGGAATTTCAATTTCAAGAATTGTCGAAAAAATTTAACAAATTCTATGTAACTATTAATTTTGTGTACATTTTTTATTCTTAGAGACAATGAATCTATTGGATTTTTATTTATTTATGGTAATTTAAATAGTATTGTGATCATTAAAAAAAAAATTGAATTGCTGCTGAAACAGAAAATCAAAGAAAAATATTCTTAGAAAATAAAACTTTTTTTTTCAGGAATTTCAATTTCAAGAATTGTCGAAAAAATTTAACAAATTCTGTGTAGCTATTAATTTTGTGGACATTTTTTATTCTTAGAGACAATGTTTCTGAATCTATTGGATTTTTATTTATTTATGGTAATTTAAATAGTATTGTGATCATTAAAAAAAAATTGAATTGCTGCTGAAACAGAAAATCAAAGAAAAATATTCTTAGAAAATAAAACCTTTTTTTTCAGGAATTTCGATTTTAAGAATTGTCGAAAAAATTTAACAAATTCTGTGTAGCTATTAATTTTGTGGACATTTTTAATTTTTAGAGACAATGTTTCTGAATCTATTGGATTTTTATTTATTTATGGTAATTTAAATAGTATTGTGATCATCTAAAAAAAAATTGAATTGCTGCTGAAACAGAAAATTGAAGAAAAATATTCTTAGAAAATAAAACTTTTTTTTCAGGAATTTCGATTTTAAGAATTGTCGAAAAAATTTAACAAATAATGTGTAGCTATTAATTTTGTGTCCATTTTTTATTCTTAGACGTAATGTTTCTGAATCTATTGGATTTATGGTAATTTAAATAGTACTGTGATGATTATAAAAAGAAAAATTGAATTGCTGCTGAAACAGAAAATCAAAGGAAAAATATTCTAGCAATTCACCATTTGCAAGGTGAATTAAAAAAAATTATTGTCGTTTAGATTTAACCAATCAGTGTAATTAAATGTAACATATTGACCATGTAATTATTACTTATGTTTCTAGGAGAAGAGTACAAACTGCGAACTCTATTGCAAAAATTCAGGCTTTCTTAAATTTTGTAGGAGAGTTGGCCAGTCTTTGGAAGGTACTCCGTGCGTTAAAGGATAGGTATGTCCCAATTAATGTCCAGCAATTTTCAAGAAACCCCATAAAGAATAGGTTTTTAAGAATCATAATTTTTTTTTATTCAGGTTGGCTAATCGAGATCACTTTTAAAAGAAACATTGGAGCAACGAAAATTCTATCGTCAATTTCGTCAACGTGCACCGAAAAAAAATGTTTATTTTATAATAGCTACTAAGTTAATGATTGGATCACGAAAAACCAGATCGTATTACATGCATAAGAAACAGCAATTTATGCCACCATATTCCAAGTATTATTTCCATCGGTAATTATTATATAATTAAAATTATGTAATAAAAACTGTAACACAATAATAAAATACAACATGCTGGAATTAATTTATCTTAATTGAAAAAAAAAAAATCACCGCTGGCGGAACAAGAATTCTGTCGACAAATTCGCAAACGTGATCGGACATTAATTGTCATTTTATTATAATTACATATCTAATTATTCAATTACTTTCAGTAATTGTATTGGATTTCAAATTAAATACAATTACATTTTGTAATTGTATTGGATTTCAAATTAAATACAATTACTTCCAGTAATTTGTATTTTGTAATTTTCCATTACAATTTTACCCAACTCTGCAATATGCTGGAATTAATTTCTCTTAATTATTTCGGAAAAAAAAATCAAAAACAAAAACACTAACCGCACGTATGCGAAAACACATGATATTATTAAGATCTTTTTTATTGCTCACACAAAACGTGAGTCAACACTCAAAACATGCGATTTCACAGACTATTTAAATGTACTATTTAAATGTGCAAATCAATTTTAAAAATGTTATAAAACAAAATCGAAATTCACATCCTGGCTGTTTTTTTACAGCATTTTTTCTAAGTAACGTCATTTTAAAAAAATTTAATTGTCAATCGCATAAAAACTGTCGTATCGTGATTTTTCGTATATATTTGATATAAAATTAAATGTGTATCATATCGAATTTCCGGTACGCAGTAAATTCGGTATTACGACTTCTACACGTGATATAAAAATTTACAATTGGCGCACGACGGTTTAAATAGCAGCAACGTTGGCTTAAAAATGACATAGTTGCTCGAGTTACGAAAACTTCAACATTTCAAAGCTTCTGAAGGTAATTTACGAAAATCTTGATTCCATTTCTCAGTCAATGCGACCTTTTTTTGTGTTGTACCAAACAAACACTTCCAAAATAATCTTTGTTTTATTTTACTGTAAAAGTACATTAATTTAACATCACAATTGTAAATAAAATCTAATATACCAGCAAATAAATATTTCCAGTCCAGGACATTAAATTAACAAATTTTTTCAACATCTCCTCAGCCAGAAAATTTCGTCAATTTTTGTTCACACTCGATTCTAAGATCAATCTTATGTTCGATCTTTTTTTTCTTCATAGTCCCTAAAGGTCGAATTTATTGGCGTTAAGCTTGAACTTAAAGATTCTTTCAAGACTTTTTTTAAGATTCTTTAAAAGATGCTTCACAAGATTCTTTTTTTCTACGCGGGTCGAACTTGAGTTAAAAATAATATGTGAAATTTGATCTTAAGTACGAACTTAAGATCAAACTTGGGACTATAAATTCGACCCTAAGTGTATATTTAAAGTTTATGTGTGGGACATTTGCAGAACAATTCCAAATAATGCTTATGGGGATATATCCAGTCCTCGGCAGCTTTTTCATAATAGCATCGGTGACATTTTTGCAATGTACCGAAACTAATCGAATTTTAGCTGGGGTAAATACTCCTGTTTGGATAGCTCGTTCTGAAAATGGAAATGTGACGTTCGAAAGACTTGAGACGGGGGTTAGTATATGAGTCAATAATTACGTCAACCCGACATTTCTTCATTGCTTAATAATAACAATAATAATAAACATAATATTGCCCACTCTTAAGGTATTTCTTGCGGCTGGTATTCATTTCGCATAAGTTCGAGAAAAATGATCGAGAATTGCAAACATCTCTCGATGGTATAAAAAAGGATGCAAAGTAGAACCTTGCACATTGCTTCCTCATTCTTTTTCGCTTTTTACAAAGCCGCCTCTATGACGAAGTTTCTTTATTTTATTTTTGGCTTCCTCATAGAGGAAGCTTTGCGAAAGATGAAAATTATTGACGAAGTTGATGATTTCTGACATTTTACGAAATCCAGAGTGACACGAATAAATTTTTGAAAAATTCAAAAAAAAAAATTTCATGAAAACAAAACTTCCTCTATGAGGAAGCAAAAACTGAAAAAAATGCATGCACATTAAAGCTACTAAAAAGATTAATTTTGCATAATATTTATTCTAAAATATTATTGACAATTGATGAAAAAACATTGTTCAACAAATTTCCAGAAAAACTACATTTTTTATAAAATGAAAATTATTCGTTCATTTTTCTGGGTACGTATGAATTTTTTTAGATTTTTTAATTCACTTTCAATTACGTGTTTTTTTTTACATATTTTTTCGTTTTTTTTTTTACTTATTATCATACGTATTCAGAAAAATGAACTAATCATTTTTATTTTTAAAAAATGTGATTTTTCGGGAATTTTGTTGAACAATTTTTTTTAATCGATTTGTTAATAACATTTCAGAATAGTTATTATGCAAAATCAATTCTTTCAGTACCTTTAATGTGCATGATTTTTTTCAGATTTTTATACCTTCGAGAAGTGTTTACAA
Source organism: Ephialtes manifestator (assembly GCA_963970395.1). Classification (NCBI taxonomy): domain Eukaryota; kingdom Metazoa; phylum Arthropoda; class Insecta; order Hymenoptera; family Ichneumonidae; genus Ephialtes; species Ephialtes manifestator. The sequence continues at coordinate 32,085,939 of OZ019975.1, read as the reverse complement.
TTCTCGAACTTATGGGAAATGAATACCAGTCGCAAGGACTACCTTAAATATGTCTGTTTTTTAATCCATTTTTTTCATTCATCTTAGGCAGTGAAAAGGGCCTATTCTTATTTTAATTCTGACAAATTCCAAACTCTCCGTGCATCAAGATGGACTCGAAGCCTTGACGATCACGTGGAAATGGTAAGCTCGTGAATTCCCTTATCTTGATGCACAATAAAAAATATATATAATTGATTAAAAAACAATTCATTTGCCAAAGCCAAGCAAAAAAACAAGCGTTGTCAATATTGACAACACTTGTTTTAAGTAAAATTAAGTATTTAATTTTACTTCTTATTTCTATAATTTTATAACAGCTCGAAAAAATAATTCTCAAATGGGCAAAACAATATTTTATAGTTTCAAGATTAATTGGGATTAAAATAATAGGAACAAGAGTTTATTTAACTTTGTAAAAGTTTTTTTAATCAATTACTTTTTTTGTGGGTGCACGATTTTGGACACAATTCGAATGAAAAAGCAATATTTTTCTGGAATTATAAAAATAATGATATTTCGAATATTTTTCTATAATTTGGTAGATTAATTTATGTGAATTGTACATTAATTGAAACGACAAAAATTACTCGACCAAATACATCTACAATAATTTTCTATGAATTATTATTGTGTAGAAATTAATTTTTTTTAAATGATTTACAATACTTATGAATAACATGGAATAATTATTATTCTGAAATGTTATGGTGGTTTAATAATTCATAATTATTTATTAACAACTAGATAATTATTTTAAATACTTTTTTTTTCATTCGAATCGTGCACTTCCCTGATTATTGATCAATAAACGGTCAACATTACAAAAATTCCCAATGTTATTATTACACATTAGGCTGAACCCCATAATTATGAACATCTTGCACGACGAGATGCAGAATCTGTGGGAAACAATAGAACGAGATCGAAACGATATTATGGTGATATGCGCGATGTTAGTGTTTTGGCTCTTACACAATATGACGCCAGTGAAGTTAAAGATGATGCGTGAGTATTTTTGCTTTTTTGCATTTTTTATGGAATTATAAATTTTTTTTATGTCATATTTCATACAATAAAAAAAAATAAACTTTTCTTCCGATTTCATATTGAAATTTTTTAAATCGCTTCACATGCGTGAGTGTTTTTTGCTTCGTTTTTTTATTTATTTATTTTTTAATGGAATTATTAATATTCATGTGCTAAAAATTGTATGCAATAAATTATTACACACTTATCTTTTCGATTTTATATTGAAATTTTTTTATTATCACATCCGCGAGTATTTCTTGCTTCTTTTTCTTGGAAATTGGTTTTTATTGGATGACTGTATACTTTTCTGCCATATTTAATATAATAAAGAATAACAAACTTTTTTCCAATTTCATATCAACATTTTTTTGTTTCCACGTGCGTGAGTATTTTGTTTTCGTTTTCTTAAAAATTAATTTTTATGTTATTACTATATTTTTTCTGCCATATTTAATATAATAAAGAATAATAAGCTTTTTTCCAATTTTATATCAATTTTTTTTTGTTACCACACGCGTGAGTTTTTTTTTTTTTTGCTACGTTTTCTTGAGAATTAGTTTTCATAAATTATTAGTTATTTTTTTCTGTGCTAAGTTTCACATAGTAAATAATCATAAACACTATTTTCTGTTATTTTTAATAAAAACGTTTTTTTTTATCGCTTCGCGTCAATATTTTTTATTTATTTTTTTCACCAGCTCTCGAGAAAAGTACATCAACGAAAGAATACTTTACGCTATTTCCTATTGGGACAAATTCAATGTGAGAGTAGCTGCGAATAAGAGAAAGAAAGGTATGTCTCAGGTGCATGTGTATCTTGTAGGAATCATCATTGCTCTCGTAAGTGTTTTTTTTTTAGATATTGAAGTATATTTATGAGTCTTTCTTCATTATTTTCTTTCTCATATTTTTATTTATTTATATTTTTAGGATCGTGGTGTAACCCCATATTTAAAGTCCAACATGTATGTACAGCATATGTTATGGCAGGCACGCCATTATTGGCATCAACCACGCGCAGAATTTCCATTCGCTGCTTATCATGCTGTAGCCACAATGACAGAGTAAGACTTAATATCATAAAAATTTTGAACTATTAAAATTGATGATTTCTGACGTTTTACGAAATCCAGAGTGACACGAATAAATTTTTAAAAAATTCAAAATCACGTAAAATCCGAACCACTTTACCGATCATCACCAAATTTGGTACGTAGTAGGGCTGAATGTTATTTTTCCTGTGTAGAAAATTTCAATCGATTAGTTGAAATTTTACCTGAATTAGAGCAAAAAGAAAATTTTTCGAAAAATTCAAAATCTCATAAAAACCAAACCGCTTTACCGATTTGGCCCAAATTCAATACCAAAGGTCGTATCACTTTGTTCTATTTTAATACGAAGTTTCAACCCGATAGCTTACAATTCGTTCGAGCTAGAGCATTTACGTACTTTTTTCAAAATTTCAAAATTCGTATAAAAATGAAATGCGTTAAGCGATTTTTGTAAAATTTATACCAATTGAAGATTAGCCAGTACTGGACATGTTGTTTAAATTTTAGCTGATTCGGTCGAATACTTTATAAGTTACAGTTATATGAATTTTTGGCCCACACACACACACACACACAAGGTTCTACTTTGCATCCTTTTTTCATATATTTTCAGTGTGCGACCATGGGAGCAATATTATGATTCTTATAGCATTATTGCCAGAGGTGAGTCTTTTATTTCCAATTCTTTTCTATCAAAACAAAAGTAAATTAAAAAAAAGAGGCAAAGTAGGACTTTGCACATTGCTTCCTCATTAATTTTCATTTTTCGCAAAGCTGCTTCTATAAGTAAGCTTATTTAATAATTTTGGCATCCTCATAGAGGAATCTTTGTAAAAAATGAAAATAAATGAGGAAGCAATGTGAAAAATTCTACTTTGCAACTTTTTTCGTTACCTATAATAATTCTTGAAAAATTCAAAATCACGTAAAATCCAAACTAATTTACCAATTACGACCAAATTTGGTAGGTACCAACGGTGAATGTTATTTTTCATCTGTGAAAAATTTCAGTTAATTTTGTGAGATTTTACGTGAGTTAGAGCAAAACGAATATTTAAAAAAAAATTCAAAATCCCATAAAAACCGAACTTTTTTACAGATTCATTCGAAATTCAATACCAATTCTCCTTTAACATAACTTTATTCATAAAAAATTATTTAACTCAATAGCTCCAAATTTGCGGTTACTAGAGAGCGTGGAGACATTTTTCAAAAATTGCAAAGTCAAATAAAATTTGAAAATATTTTTAAATTTTTTTCGAAATTACCACAAACAAAGACATCGACCTGCTTCACATGTTTGCTAAATTTCAGCCCGATTGTTAAAGCAGTTCTTGAGATATGTAAGTTTGAATTTCTCTATGAAGAAACCAAAATGTAGAATAAGTTTTAAAAAAAAGTTTATTATAAATTTTATAAATTCTTTATATATTCTAATTTTTATAAACCCACATTGATTTTCCACAAACTTACGTTAATCTAAATAACCAAGGCGAATAAAATTGATTTATTGAATATTTAATTCATTCAGTTTGAAATTGCGCTTTTTATATTTTAGCTTTATTGTACTTTTGTGCATATTTATTATGTTTCACGTGTGTATGTTTTGGTTTGATCGTCAAAATTGAGATTTTTATGTTTTAGCTTTATTGGGATTTTATGTATGTTTATCATGTTTTTTAGATAATAATTTGGGAAACGTTGTTATCGTTTGGGACATTCAGAATTTCAAAGCGGTAGGACAATACGTGGATCCGCAGGTTTTTCGGAAGGTTGTTGGTTCTTTGTAAGTACAAACATTGACAATATAGTTAATGTTGATTTTTAGCAATGATGAGCGAAATCAAGATGAAGATATTAATTGAAATTTATATTGCAGATACATGTGGAGTTATAGACGTAAAGTGAAACGTCCTGACTACATGAAACCTGGCGAAGAAGTCAAAGGCATCGACCCAGGAAAATTAATTTCAGCTGAGCAACAATGTGCTGCTGCTGGTTATTTAACTTTGGAGCGTGTCTGTTGGGTTAGTTTGACAAAATAAAAATTTTATCCACTTTCCATTAAACATACTCTCAAAGCAAAAAATTTTTTTTTTTTAATTTCATGCCAACTTGTTCAGAATATCCCAAAATAAAAACTAAAAATATGAAGGGAGAATTTTTATTTAAGAAAATAAAACTTTTTTTTCAGGAATTTCAATTTCAAGAATTGTCGAAAAAATTTAACAAATTCTATGTAACTATTAATTTTGTGTACATTTTTTATTCTTAGAGACAATGTTTCTGAATCTATTGGATTTTTATTTACTTATGGTAATTTAAATAGTACTGTGATTATTTTTGAAAAATTGAATTGCTGCTGAAACCGAAAATCAAAGAAAAATATTCTAAGAAAATAAAACTTTTTTTTTCAGGAATTTCGATTTCAAGAATTGTCGAAAAAATTTAACAAATAATGTGTAGCTATTAATTTTGTGTACATTTTTTATTCTTAGAGACAATTTTTCTGAATCTATTGGATTTTTATTTATTTGAAAAAAATTGAATTACTGCTGAAACCGAAAATCAAAGAAAAATATTCTAAGAAAATAAAACTTTTTTTTTTTCAGGAATTTCGATTTCAAGAATTGTCGAAAAAAGTTAACAAATAATGTGTAGCTATTAATTTTGTGTACATTTTTTATTCTTAGAGACAATGTTTCTGAATCTGTTGGATTTTTATTTATTTATGGTAATTTAAATAGTACTGTGATTATTAAAAAAAGAAAAATTGAATTGCTGCTGAAACAGAAAATCAAAGGAAAAATATTCTAGAAATTCACCATTTGCAAGGAGAATTTAAAAAAATTATTGTCGTTTAGATTTAACCAATCAGTGTAATTAAATGTAACATATTAACCATGTAATTATTGCTTATGTTTCTAGGAGCAGAGTACAAATTGCGATCTCTATTGCAAAAATTCAGGCTTTTTAAGATTTTGTGGGTACGTTGGCCAGTCTTTGGAAGGTACACCGTGCGTTAATGAACAGGTATGTCCCAATTAATATCCAGCAATTTACAAGAAAACCCATAAAGAATATGTTTTTAAGAATCATCATTTTTTTTTCAGCTTCGCTAATCGAGATCACTTTTAAAAGAAACATTGGAGCAACGAAAATTCTATCGTCAATTCCATCAACGTACACCGAAAAAAATGTTTATTTTATAATAGCTACTGAGTTAATGATTGGATCACAAAAAACCAGATCGTATTACATGCATAAGAAACAACAATTTATGCCACCATATTCCAAGTATTATTTCCATCGGTAATTATTATATAATAAAAATTATTTAATAAAAACTGTAACACAATAATAAAATACAACATGCTGGAATTAATTTATCTTAATTAAAAAAAAAAAAATCACCGCTGGCGGAACATGAATTCGGTCGACAAATTCGCAAACGTGATCGGACATTAATTGTCATTTTATTATAATTACTTATCTAATTATTCAATTGCTTTCAGTAATTGCATTGGATTTCAAATTAAATACAATTACTTCCAGTAATTTGTATTTTGTAATTTTCCATTACAATTTTACCCAACTCTGCAATATGCTGGAATTAATTTCTCTTAATTATTTCGGGAAAAAAATGAAAAACAAAAACCCTAACCGCACGTGTGCGAAAACACATGATATTATCAAGATCTTTTTTATTGCTCACACAAAACGTGAGTCAACACTCAAAACATGCGATTTCACAGACTATTTAAATGTACCATTTAAATGTGCAAATAAATTTTAAAGATGTTATAAAACAAAATCGAAATTCACATCCTGGCTGTTTCTTTTACAGCATTTTTTTAAGTAACGTCATTTTAAAAAAATTTAATTGTCAATCGCATAAAAACTGTCGTATCGTGATTTTTCGTATATATTTCATATAAAATTAAATGTGTATCATATCGAATTTCCGGTACGCAGTAAATTCGGTATTACGACTTCTACACGTGATATAAAAATTTACAATTGGCGCACGACGGTTTAAATAGCAGCAACGTTGGCTTAAAAATGACATAGTTGCTCGAGTTACGAAAACTTCAACATTTCAAATCTTCTGAAGGTAATTTACGAAAATCTTGATTCCATTTCTCAGTCAATGCGACCTTTTTTTGTGTTGTACCAAACAAACACTTCCAAAATAATCTTTGTTTTATTTTACTGTAAAAGTACATTAATTTAACATCACAATTGTAAATAAAATGTAATATACCAGCAAAAAAATATTTCCAGTCCAGGACATTAAATTAACAAATTTTTTCGACATCTCCTCAGCCAGAAAATTTCGTCAATTTCTGTTCACACTCGATTCTAAGATCAATCTCAAGTTCAATCTTATGTTCGATCTTTTTTTTCTTCATAGTCCATAGACTAAACGTCGAATTTATTGGCGTTAAGCTTGAACGTTCAGCGATTTTTCTGTTTAATGGACGGAATCTTTTCACGATTATCTTAAAGACGCTTTTCAAGATTCTTTGAAAGATTCTCAGAACGCTTTCGGATAGAAAGAATCTTGAAAAGAATCCTGGAAAGAATCTTGCTCCGTATCCTATACGTGATTCTTTTCAAGATTCCTTTAAAGATTCTTTCAAAGATTCTTTTAAGACTCTTTTTAAGATTCTTTAAAAGATTCTTTTAAGACTCTTTTTAAGATTCTTTAAAAGATTCTTCACAAGATTCTTTTTATCTACGCGGGTCGAACTTGAGTTAAAAATAATATGTGAAATTTGATCTTAAGTACAAACATAAGATCAAACTTGGGAATATAAATTCGACCCTAAGTGTATATTTAAAGTTTATGTGTGGGTCATTTGCAGAACAATTCCAAATAATGCTTATGGGGATATATCCAGTCCTCGGCAGCTTTTTCATAATAGCATTGGTGACACTTTTGCAATGTACCGAAACTAATCGAATTTTAGCTGGGGTAAATACTCCTGTTTGGATAGCTCATTCTGAAAATGGAAATGTGACGTTCGAAAGACTTGAGACAGGGGTTAGTATATGAGTCAATAATTACGTCAACCCGACATTTCTTCATTGCTTAATAATAACAATAATAATAAACATAATATTGCCCACTCTTAAGGTATGTCTTGCGGCTGGTATTCATTACGCATAAGTTCGAGAAAAATGATCGAGAATTGCAAACATCTCTCGATGGTATAAAAAAGGATGCAAAGTAGAACCTTGCACATTGCTTCTTCATTCTTTTTGCTTTTTACAAAGCCGCCTCTATGACGAAGTTTCTTTATTTTATTTTTGGCTTCCTCGCAGAGGAAGCTTTGCGAAAGATGAAAATTATTGACGAAGTTGATGATTTCTGACGTTTTACGAAATCCAGAGTGACACGAATAAATTTTTGAAAAATTCAAAAAAAAAATTTCATGAAAACAAAACTTCCTCTATGAGGAAGCAAAAACTGAAAAAAATTCATGCACATTAAAGGTACTAAAAAGATTAATTTTGCATAATAATTATTCTAAGATATTATTGACAATTGATGAAAAAACATTGTTCAACAAATTTCCAGAAAAACTACATTTTTATAAAATGAAAATTATTCGTTCAATTTTCTGAGTACGTATGAATTTTTTCAGATTTTTTAATTCACTTTCAATTACGTGTTTTTTTACATATTTTTTCGTTTTTTTTTACTTATTATCATACGTATTCAGAAAAATGAATGAAACATTTTTATTTTTAAAAAATGTGATTTTTCGGGAATTTTGTTGAACAATTTTTTTTTAAATCGATTTGTTAATAACATTTCAGAATAATTATTATGCAAAATTAATTCTTTCAGTACCTTTAATGTGCATGAATTTTTTCAGATTTTTATACCTTCGAGAAGTGTTTACAATTCTCGAACTTATGGGAAATGAATACCAGTCGCAAGGACTACCTTAAATATGTCTGTTTTTAATCCATTTTTTTCATCCATCTTAGGCAGTGAAAAGGGCCTATTCTTATTTTAATTCTGACAAATTCCAACCTCTCCGTGCATCAAGATGGGCTCGAAGTCTTGACGATCACGTGAAATTGGTAAGCTCGTGAACTCCCTTATCTTGATGCACACTAAAAAAATATAATTGATTAAAAAACAATTCATTTGCCAAAGTCCAGCAAAAAACAAACGTTCTCAATATTGACAACGCTTGTTTTTAAGTAAAATTAAATATTTAATTTTACTTCTTATTTCTATAATTTTATAACAGCTCGAAAAAATAATTCTCAAATGGGCAAATCAATATTTTATAGTTTCAAAATTAATTGGGATTAAAATAATAGGAACAAGAATTTATTTAACTGTGCAATTGTTTTTTAATGAATTATTTTTTTTTTTTGGTGCACGATTTTGGACACAATTTGAATGAAAAAGCAATATTTTTCTGGAATTATAAAAATAATGATATTTCGAATATTTTTCTATAATTTGGTAGATTAATTTATGTGAATTGTACATTAATTTAAACGACAAAAATTACTCGACCAAATACATCTACAATAATTTTCAATGACTTATTATTCTGTAGAAATGAATTTTTTTTTAATGATTCACAATACTTATGAAGATCATGGAATAATTATTATTCTGAAATGTTATGGTGGTTTAATAATTCATAATTATTTATTAACAACTAGATAATTATTTTAAATACGTTTTTTTTCATTCGAATCGTACACTTCCCTGATTATTGATCAATAAACGGTCAACATTACAAAAATTCCCAATGTTATTATTACACAATAGGCTGAACCCCATAATTATGAACATCTTGCACGACGAGATGCAGAATCTGTGGGAAACAACAGAACGAGATCAAAACGATATTATGGTGATATATACAATGTTAGTATTTTGGCTCTTACACAATATGACGCCAGTGAAGTTAAAGATGATGCGTGAGTATTTTTGCTTTTTTGCATTTTTTATGGAATTACTAATTTTTTTTTATGTCATATTTCATACAATAAAAAAAACAAAAACTTTTTTTCCGATTTCATATTGAAATTTTTTAAATCGCTTCACATGCGTGAGTATTTTTTGCTCCCTTTTTTATTTATTTATTTTTTAATGGAATTATTAATATTTATGTGCTAAAAATTGTATGTAATAAATTATCATAAACTTATTTTTTTTTTTAAATTAATTTTTATGCTATTACTATATTTTTTCTGTCATATTTAATATAAAAAAGAATCACAAACTTTTTTCCAATTTCATATCAACATTTTTTTGTTTCCACGTGCGTATTTTTTTCCGTTTTCTTAAAAATTATTTTTTATGCTATTACTATATTCTTTCTGTCATATTTAATATAATAAAGAATAACAAACTTTTTTCCAATTTTATATTAATTTTTTTTTGTTACCACACGCGTGAGTTTTTTTATTTTTTTAGTTATTTTATAATTTTATTATTAGTTATTTTTTTCTGTGCTAAGTTTCACATAGTAAATAATCATAAACACTATTTTCTGTTATTTTTAATAAAAACGTTTTTTTATCGCTTCGGGTCAATATTTTTTATTTATTTTTTTCACCAGCTCTCGAGAAAAGTACATCAACGAAAGAATACTTTACGCTATTTCCTATTGGGACAAATTCAATGTGAGAGTAACTGCGCTTGACGTAACGAAAGGTTCGACTCAGGTGCATGTGTATCTTGTAGGAATCATCATTGCTCTCGTAAGTTTTTTTTTTTTAGATATTGAAGGATATTTATGAATCTTTCTTCATTATTTTCTTTCTCATATTTTTTTTTATTTATATTTTTAGGATCGTGGTGTAAGCCCATATTTAAATTCCAGCATGTATGCAAAGGATATGTTACGGCCGGCGTTCGATTTTTGGCATCAACCACGCGCAGAATTTCCATTCAATGCTTATCATGCTGTAGCCACAATGACAGAGTAAGACTTAATATCATAAAAATGTTGGATTATTAAAAAGAAAAAACTTTGCAAAATTGCTTTGTAAAAATCCAATAATAATGAAGAAGCAATTTGCAAAGTTCTACTTTGCAGCCTAATTTAAAAAAGTTTTAAATGCCATTAGTTTTGAACCCCTTGACAGATTCTCGCCAGATTCAAACTGATGCTTAGTTTACCCACACTCTACTTGTGGACCAAATTTGAGCCCGATATCTTCAAAATTGCGGAAGTTAGAGCACGAACAAAAAATTCAAAATGCCATCGATTTTAAACCCCTTAACGGATTGACGTCAAATTCACTCCCAAACTTTATTTAATAACAGTCCACTTGTGGACCAAATTTGAGCCTGATATCTTAAAAATTGTGAAAGTTAGAGCACGAACAAAAAATGTCAAAAAATTTGAAAATTCCATAAATTGTGAACCCCTTAATGGATTGACACCAAATTTAATCCCAAACACTATTTGATAACAGTCCACTTCTGGTCCAAGTTTGAGCCGGATATCATAAAAATTGCGGGAGTTAGAGCCCGAGCTGACATTCTCGAAAAAATTCAAAATGCCATAAATTTTGAACACCTTGATGGATTAACTCCAAATTCAATCCTATACCTTGTTTAACGACAGTTTACTCGTGGTTCAAATTTGAGCCCGATATCTTAAAAATTGCGGAAGTTAGAGCGCGAACAAAAAATACAAAATGCCATAAATTTTAAACCCCTTAACGGATTCACGTCAAATTCACTCCCAAACTTTATTTAATAACAGTCCACTTGTGGACCAAATTTGAGCCTGATATCTTAAAAATTGCGAAAGTTAGAGCACGAACAAAAAATGTAAAAAAATTTGAAAATTCCATAAATTGTGAACCCCTTAATGGATTGACACCAAATTTAATCCCAAACACTATTTGATAACAGTCCACTTCTGGTCCAAGTTTGAGCCGGATATCATAAAAATTGCGGGAGTTAGAGCCCGAGCTGACATTATCCAAAAAATTCAAAATGCCATAAATTTTGAACACCTTGATGGATTAACTCCAAATTCAATCCCATACCTTGTTTAACGACATTTTACTCGTGGTTCAAATTTGAGCCCGATATCTTAAAAATTGCGGAAGTTAGAGCACGAACAAAAAATACAAAATGCCATCAATTTTAAACCCCTTAACGGATTGACGTCAAATTCACTCCCAAACTTTATTTAATAACAGTCCACTTGTGGACCAAATTTGAGCCTGATATCTTAAAAACTGCGAAAGTTAGAGCACGAACAAAAAATGTAAAAAAATTTGAAAATTCCATAAATTGTGAACCCCTTAATGGATTGACACCAAATTTAATCCCAAACACTATTTGATAACAGTCCACTTCTGGTCCAAGTTTGAGCCGGATATCATAAAAATTGCGGGAGTTAGAGCCCGAGCTGACATTCTCGAAAAAATTCAAAATGCCATAAATTTTGAACACCTTGATGGATTAACTCCAAATTCAATCCTATACCTTGTTTAACGACAGTTTACTCGTGGTTCAAATTTGAGCCCGATATCTTAAAAATTGCGGAAGTTAGAGCGCGAACAAAAAATTCAAAATGCCATAAATTTAAAACCCCTTAACGGATTGACGTCAAATTCACTCCCAAACTTTATTTAATAACAGTCCACTTGTGGACCAAATTTGAGCCCGATATCTTAAAAATTGCGAAAGTTAGAGCACGAACAAAAAATGTAAAAAAATTTGAAAATCCCATAAATTGTGAACCCCTTAATGGATTGACACCAAATTTAATCCCAAACACTATTTAATAACAGTCCACTTTTGGTCCAAGTTTGAGCCGGATATCATAAAAATTGCGGGAGTTAGAGCCCGAGCTGAAATTCTCCAAAAAATTCAAAATGCCATACATTTTGAACACCTTGATGGATTAACTCCAAATTCAATCCCATACCTTGTTTAACGACATTTTACTCGTGGTTCAAATTTGAGCCCGATATCTTAAAAATTGCGGAAGTTAGAGCGCGAACAAAAAATACAAAATGCCATAAATTTTAAACCCCTTAACGGATTGACGTCAAATTCACTCCCAAACTTTATTTAATAACAGTCCACTTGTGGACTAAATTTGAGCCTGATATCTTAACAATTGCGAAAGTTAGAGCACGAACAAAAAATGTAAAAAAATTTGAAAATCCCATAAATTGTGAACCCCTTAATGGATTGACACCAAATTTAATCCCAAACACTATTTGATAACAGTCCACTTTTGGTCCAAGTTTGAGCCGGATATCATAAAAATTGCGGGAGTTAGAGCCCGAGCTGAAATTCTCCAAAAAATTCAAAATGCCATAAATTTTGAACACCTTGATGGATTAACTCCAAATTCAATCCCATACCTTTTTTAACGACATTTTACTCGTGGTTCAAATTTGAGCCCGATATCTTAAAAATTGCGGAAGTTAGAGCACGAACAAAAAATACAAAATGCCACAAATTTTAAACCCCTTAACGGATTGACGTCAAATTCACTCCCAAACTTTATTTAATAACAGTCCACTTGTGGACCAAATTTGAGCCGGATATCATAAAAATTGCGGGAGTTAGAGCCCGAGCTGACATTCTCCAAAAAATTCAAAATGCCATAAATTTTGAACACCTTGATGGATTAACTCCAAATTCAATCCCATACCTTGTTTAACGACATTTTACTCGTGGTTCAAATTTGAGCCCGATATCTTAAAAATTGCGGAAGTTAGAGCGCGAACAAAAAATACAAAATGCCATAAATTTTAAGCCCCTTAACGGATTGACGTCAAATTCACTCCCAAACTTTATTTAATAACAGTCCACTTGTGGACCAAATTTGAGCCTGATATCTTAAAAATTGTGAAAGTTAGAGCACGAACAAAAAATGTCAAAAAATTTGAAAATTCCATAAATTGTGAACCCCTTAATGGATTGACACCAAATTTAATCCCAAACACTATTTGATAACAGTCCACTTCTGGTCCAAGTTTGAGCCGGATATCATAAAAATTGCGGGAGTTAGAGCCCGAGCTGAAATTCTCCAAAAAATTTGAAAATTCCATAAATTGTGAACCCCTTAATGGATTGACACCAAATTTAATCCCAAACACTATTTGATAACAGTCCACTTCTGGTCCAAGTTTGAGCCGGATATCATAAAAATTGCGGGAGTTAGAGCCCGAGCTGAAATTCTCCAAAAAATTCAAAATGCCATAAATTTTGAACACCTTGATGGATTAACTCCAAATTCAATCCCATACCTTGTTTAACGACATTTTACTCGTGGTTCAAATTTGAGCCCGATATCTTAAAAATTGCGGAAGTTAGAGCACGAACAAAAAATACAAAATGCCACAAATTTTAAACCCCTTAACGGATTGACGTCAAATTCACTCCCAAACTTTATTTAATAACAGTCCACTTGTGGACCAAATTTGAGCCGGATATCATAAAAATTGCGGGAGTTAGAGCCCGAGCTGACATTCTCCAAAAAATTCAAAATGCCATAAATTTTGAACACCTTGATGGATTAACTCCAAATTCAATCCCATACCTTGTTTAACGACATTTTACTCGTGGTTCAAATTTGAGCCCGATATCTTAAAAATTGCGGAAGTTAGAGCGCGAACAAAAAATTCAAAATGCCATAAATTTAAAACCCCTAAACGGATTAACGTCAAATTCACTCCCAAACTTTATTTAATAACAGTCCACTTGTGGACCAAATTTGAGCCTCATATCTTAAAAATTGCAAAATTTGGAGCACGAACAAAAAATGTCAAAAAATTAAAAAATCCCATAAATTGTAAACCCCTTAATGGATTGACACCAAATTTAATCCCAAACACTATTTGATAACAGTCCACTTCTGGTCCAAGTTTGAGCCGGATATGATAAAAATTGCGGGAGTTAGAGCCCGAGCTGACATTCTCGAAAAAATTCAAAATGCCATAAATTTTGAACACCTTAATGGATTAACTCCAAATTCAATCCTATACCTTGTTTAACGACAGTTTACTCGTGGTTCAAATTTTAGCCCGATGTCTTAAAAATTGCGACAACTATCGCGCTAACAAAAAATTGTGCACATATAGACATTTTTTCTAATCCACTTTTCTCGACGTTTTAGACCATTCTGAGTGTCCTGATATGAAAATCTCGAAAAAAAAAAAATTTCACGATAACAAAGCTTCCTCTATGAGGAAGCAAAAAGGATGCAAAGTAGAACCTTGCACATTGCTTCCTCATTATTTTTTGCTTTTTACAAAACCGCCTCTATGAGGGAAGTTTCTTTATTTTATTTTTGACTTCCTCATAGAATAAGCTTTGCGAATGATGAAAATTATTGACGAAGTTGATGATTTTTGACATTTTACAAAATCCAGAGCAATACCAATAAATTTTTGAAAAATTCAAAATCACGTAAAATCCGAACCGCTTTACCGATCATCACGAAATTTAGTACGTAACAGGGCTGAATGTTATTTTTCATGTGTAGAAAATTTCAGTCGATTAGTTGAAATTTTACCTGAATTGGAGCAAAAAGAAAATTTTTCGAAAAATTCAAAATCTCATAAAAACCAAACCGCTTTACCGATTTGGCCCAAATTCAATACCAAAGGTCGTATCACTTTGTTCTATTTTAATACGAAGTTTCAGCCCGATAGCTCAAAATTCGTTCGAGCTAGAGCATTTACGTACTTTTTTCAAAATTTCAAAATTCTTATAAAAATGAAATGCGTTAAGCGATTTTTGTAAAATTTATACCAATTGAAGATTAGCCAGTACTGGACATGTTGTTTAAATTTTAGCTGATTCGGTCGAAAACTTTATAAGTTACAGTTATATGAATTTTTGGCCTTTCATCACACACACACACATACATACATCTGGACAATCTTTGTAAACCACTTTTCTCGATGTTTTAAACCATTTTAAACGTTTTGACATGAAAATCACGAAAGATTTTTTTTCATGAAAACAAAGTTTCCTCTATGAGAAAGCAAAAAAAAAATACCGATAAAATCGTATCATTTTTCATATATTTTCAGTGTGCGACCGTGGGAGGACTATTATGATTTTTATAGCATGCTTGCCGGAGGTGAGTCTTTTATTTTCAATTCTTTTCTATTAAAACAAAAGTAAACTTAAAAAAAGAGGCAAAGTAGAACTTTGCACATTGCTTCCTCATTAATTTTCATTTTTCGCAAAGCTGCTTCTATAAGTAAGCTTATTTAATAATTTTGGCTTCCTCATAGAGGAATCTTTGTAAAAAATGAAATTAACTGAGGAAGCAATGTGCAAAATTCTACTTTGCAACTTTTTTCGTTACCTATAATAATTCTCGAAAAATTCAAAATCACGTAAAATCCAAACTAATTTACCAATCACGACCAAATTTGGTAGGTACCAACGGTGAATGTTACTTTTCATCTGTGAAAAATTTCAGTTGATTTTGTGAGATTTTACGTGAGTTAGAGCAAAACGAATATTTAAAAAAAAATTCAAAAACCCATAAAAACTGAACTTTTTTACAGATTCATTCGAAATTCAATACCGATTCTCCTTTAACATAACTTTATTCATAAAAAATTATTTAACTCAATAGCTCCAAATTTGCGGTTACTAGAGAGCGTGGAGACATTTTTCAAAAATTGCAAAGTCAAATAAAATTTGAAAATATTTTAAAATTTTTTTCAAAATTACCACAAACAAAGACGTCGACCTGCTTCACATGTTTGCTAAATTTCAGCCCGATTGTTAAAACAGTTCTTGAGATATGTAAGTTTGAATTTCTCTATGAAGAAACCAAAATGTAGAATAAGTTTTTAAAAAAAGTTTATTATAAATTTTATAAATTCTTTATATATTCTAATTTTTATAAACCCACATTGATTTTCCACAAACTTGCGTTAATCTAAATAAACAAGGCGAATAAAATTGATTTATTGAATATTTAATTAATTCAGTTTGAAAATGCGCTTTTTATACTTGAGCTTTATTGTACTTTTCTGCATATTTATTATGTTTCACGTGTGTATGTTTTGTTTTGATCGTCAAAATTGAGATTTTTATGTTTTAGCTTTATTGGGATTTTATGTATGTTTATCATGTTTTTTAGGTAATAATTTGGGAAACATTATTATCGTTTGGGACATTCCGAATTTCAGAGCGGTAGGACGATACGTGGTACCGCAGGTTCTTCGGCAGATTTTTGGTTATTTGTAAGTACAAAAATTGACAATATAGTTAATTTTGATTTTTAGCAATGATGAGCGAAATCAAGATGAAGATATTAATTTAAATTTATATTGCAGATACGTCTGGAGTTATAGACGTGAAGTGGAAGTTCCTGACTACATGAAACCTGGCGAAGAAGTCAAAGGCATCGACCCAGGAAAATTAATTTCAGCTGAGCAACAATGTGCTGCTGCTGGTTTTTTAACTTTGGAGCGTGTCTGTTCGGTTAGTTTGACAAAATAAAAATTTTATCCACTTTCCATTAAACATACTCTCAAAGCAAAAATTTTTTTTTTCAATTTCATGCCAACTTGTTCAGAACATCCCAAAATAAAAATTAAAAATATGAAGGGAAAATTTTGATTTAAGAAAATAAAACTTTTTTTTTTTCAGGAATTTCGATTTCAAGAATTGTCGACAAAATTTAACAAATTCTGTGTAGCTATTGATTTTATGTACATTTTTTATTCAGAGAGACAATGTTTCTGAATCTATTGGATTTTTATTTATTTCTGGTAATTTAAATAGTACTGTGATTTTTTTTAAAATTGAATTACTGCTGAAACAGAAAATCAAAGGAAAAATATTCGAGAAATTCACCATTTGCAAGGAGAATTAAAAAAATTATTGTCGTTTAGATCTAACCAATCAGTGTAATTGAATGTAACATATTAACCATGTAATTATTACTTATGTTTCCAGGAGCAGAGTACAAATTGCGATCTCTATTGCAAAAATTCGGGCTTTTTCAGATTTTGTACGAACGTTGGCCAGTCTTTGGAAGGTACTCCGTGCGTTAATGGACAGGTATGTCCCAATTAATATCCAGCAATTTACAAGAAAACCCATAAAGAATATGTTTTTAAGAATCATCATTTTTTTTTCAGGTTCGCTAATCGAGATCACTTTTAAAAGAAACATTGGAGCAACGAAAATTCTATCGTCAATTCCGTCAACGTGCACCGAAAAAAAATGTTTATTTTATAATAGCTACTGAGTTAATGATTGGATCACAAAAAACCAGATCGTATTACATGCATAAGAAACAGCAATTTATGCCACCATATACCAAGTATTATTTCCATCGGTAATTATTAAATAATTAAAATTATTTAATAAAAACTGTAACAGAATAATAAAATACAACATGCTGGAATTAATTTATCTTAATTGAAAAAAAGAAAATCACCGCTGGCGAAACAGAATTCTGTCGACAAATTCGCAAACGTGATCGGACATTAATTGTCATTTTATTGTAATTACTTATCTAATTATTCAATGACAAAAAAAACAGCACCAATTTCTGACCCTTTTTGTCAGACAAATAACAAAAAAAATCAATCAATTAAAAAAAAATTGAACTTATTGAACTTATTGATAACGTGTTGTGTCAAAATAAGATAACAGATTGTGATAAAACAGGGTTTCATCATTACGTATATAATTATTACTTTTATTATAAATTAATATTATAATAATTATTGTTATTTTTTTTCATAATTCTTGTTCTTGTTGGCAACTTTGCAGAATGCGTTATTTGAGAATACAGAATAGAAAGGCGCGTGTATTCGTTAAATTCGAGAATTTATTAATATATGAACTAGTTAATCTAGTTTTGAGTGCGGTGGATTGTCCCGTCCATTTGCTATGACCTCGATGACACAGCTTCGGGGGAACCAGCCTTTTCGACGCTTTGCTGATGAATCTCCCTCTCTCTGGAGATCTTTTTCGCCAAATAGCCAGTACCTACAATTCAAGATCTCAGTCAAGGTCCCATAGAAATTTATTGCGGCCATAGCATAATCGAAATTCGTGAAGTTCTTTTCTACAATCCTAAACGAACATTCATATACCCTCGGGCAAAAAACTTTTATTTTACGTAACCTTGTAACAGAAATATTTTAATTGGATCATATATTTTCCGTCTTTGTCGATTAGACAAAATTCGAAATGCCAATTGGACTTTAATAGATAATTTAAAAACTTCTTCAATTTTTTTCTAATTTACTAATTTGTTACATATTTTAAGTTGTTACATATTGTTACATTTTTTTACAATTTTGTTATTATTTGTTAAATATCGTTCCAATTTGTACACTTTGTTATAATTTGTTAAATATTGTTGCAATTTATAGAATTTTGTTATAATTTCTAACAATTTTCTACAAATTGTAATTAAAAATGTTAGAATTTGCAACAGATTTTAAGTCGTTACAAATTAATACAAAAAAGACACAACTTAACAAACTTTAAGGATATTTTCTTGATTTGTTTGGTCAAGTAAATTCTCACGTTTTTCGAGCCGAATATTATTTTTTATTTGTTATTTTATTTGTTAAATATCGTTCCAATTTGTATACTTTGTTATAATTTGTTAAATATTGTTGCAATTTGTAGAATTTTGTTATAATTTTTAACAAATTGCTACAAATTGTAATTAAAAATGTTAGAATTTGCACCAGATTTTCAGTTGTTACAAATTAATACAAAAAAAACATAGCTTAACAAACTTTAAGGATATTTTCTTGTTTTTTTGGTTAAGTAAATTCTCATGCTTTTCGGAACGAAAATTATTTTTTAATTTTGTTTTTTACTTGTTATTTTATTTATTAAAAATCGTTCCAATTTGTACACTTTGTTATAACTTGTTAAATATTGTTGCAATTTGTAGAATTTTGTTATAATTTCTAACAATTTTCTACAAATTGTAATTAAAAATGTTAGAATTTGCAACAGATTTTAAGTCGTTATAAATTAATACAAAAAAAGACACAACTTAACAAACTTTAAGGATATTTTCTTGATTTTTTTGGTCAAGTAAATTCTCACGTTTTTCGAGCCGAATATTATTTTTTATTTGTTATTTTATTTGTTAAATATCGTTCCAATTTGTATACTTTGTTATAATTTGTTAAATATTGTTGCAATTTGTAGAATTTTGTTATAATTTGTAACAAATTGCTACAAATTGTAATTAAAAATGTTAGAATTTGCAACAGATTTTAAGTTGTTACAAATTAGTACAAAAAAAAACATAGCTTAACAAACTTTAAGAATATTTTCTTGTTTTCTTGGTTAAGTAAATTCTCATGCTTTTCGGATCGAAAATTATTTTTTAATTTTGTTTTTTACTTGTTATTTTATTTGTTAAAAACCGTTCCAATTTGTACACTTTGTTATAATTTGTTAAATATTGTTGCAATTTATAGAATTTTGTTATAATTTCTAACAATTTTCTACAAATTGTAATTAAAAATGTTAGAATTTGCAACAGATTTTAAGTTGTTACAAATTAATACAAAAAAAGACACAACTTAACAAACTTTAAGGATATTTTCTTGATTTTTTTGGTCAAGTAAATTCTCACGCTTTTCGAGCCGAATATTATTTTTTATTTGTTATTTTACTTGTTAAATATCGTTCCAATTTGTATACTTTGTTATAATTTGTTAAATATTGTTGCAATTTGTAGAATTTTGTTATAATTTTTAACAAATTGCTACAAATTGTAATTTAAAATGTTAGAATTTGTAACAGATTTTAAGTTGTTACAAATTAATACAAAAAAAAACATAGCTTAACAAACTTTAAGAATATTTTCTTGTTTTCTTGGTTAAGTAAATTCTCATGCTTTTCGGATCGAATATTATTTTTTTATTTTGTTTTTTACTTGCTATTTTATTTATTAAAAATCGTTCCAATTTGTACACTTTGTTATAACTTGTTAAATATTGTTGCAATTTATAGAATTTTGTTATAATTTGTAACAATTTTCTACAAATTGTAATTAAAAATGTTAGAATTTGCAACAGATTTTAAGTCGTTACAAATTAATACAAAAAAAGACACAACTTAACAAACTTTAAGGATATTTTCTTGATTTTTTTGGTCAAGTAAATCCTCACGCTTTTCGAGCCGAATATTATTTTTTATTTGTTATTTTACTTGTTAAATATCGATCCAATTTGTATACTTTGTTATAATTTGTTAAATATTGTTGCAATTTGTAGAATTTTGTTATAATTTTTAACAAATTGCTACAAATTGTAATTTAAAATGTTAGAATTTGTAACAGATTTTAAGTTGTTACAAATTAATACAAAAAAAACATAGCTTAAAAAACTTTAAGGATATTTTCTTGTTTTCTTGGTTAAGTAAATTCTCATGCTTTTCGGAACGAAAATTATTTTTTAATTTTGTTTTTTACTTGTTATTTTATTTGTTAAAAACCGTTCCAATTTGTACACTTTTGTATAACTTGTTAAATATTGTTGCAGTTTGTAGAATTTTGTTATAATTTGTAACAATTTGCTACAAATCGTAATTAAAAATGTTAGAATTTGCAACAGATTTTAAGTTGCTACAAATTAGTCCAAAAAAATATACAGTTTAACAAACTTTAAGGATATTTTCTTGTTTTTTTTCCTTAAGTAAATTCTCATGTTTTTCGGACCGAATATAATTTTTTAATTTTGTTTTCTAACGATGAAAGCCTCTGAAGTTTTTGAATAATGAAAGAGATACGAACCTGCGCCACCGAGTTACGATGACATCGTCGCCTAAATTCAGTTTAACTCGTGGCTCGTCGGTACAGGGCGGATGACAAAGTACTTGTAATCCGTGGCTTACAGGAACCCAAGATCCTGAATATTGTATTACGACTCTGTATCGTCGTGCTCGCCGTCGCTTTTCTAACTTTTGTGCTAACTGCTCCCGCTTTAAAAAAAATCAACTTTTATTAGATTTAAGTTATGAAAATAAAAGAATTAAAGATGCATTACACGCAAATTTCTAGCGAAAAGATTTGATGAATTCGCAGCAAGAAAAAAAAATCAGTCATTGGAAACACTAAATGCATTTAATAATAATGGTAATATTAAACACTCGACAATAAATTAGTGAGAAAAATTTATTGATTCATCAAGAAATCTATTTTTTTCATTCAATTAATTCACATATTTTTTTCTGCATATATATGATTTTTTAAAGAAGTTTGTTGATTTTTTTGTTGTGAGAAATTTGACAAACTATTAATAAAAGTTTATTAATTTTTTTCGGACCAATTCAATCATCATTTTTTGGAATTATTAAACAGAATCAATGTTCTTAATATTCCCAATGATACTGATTTTTTTTCTGATGTTTCGCTTGTTGCAAAGAACGAAAATTTTAATCTATTCAAACTTTGGATTGCGAATTTATGTTTTAAGTATCCTCAAAATAAATTTAGTGATAAAAAAACGTACTGTTAAGGTGTATTGATCGCAGCCTTCAATTACTGGCCAAACGATACCATCGCCTACCGGAGTACACTTCCAATTAAGCACTTGCTTAGCATTAAACATCTTTCCTTTGGAATAGGGATGAACAAACACCTCGTTTGTTCCATATCTCCGACTGTTTGCCTTCTCCAAAATCCAATCCTCGATTCCAGTTTTGTTTCTCAAAATCGCGGACATCTGAAAATAATAAATCTATCATATTATCAATTTCAACGATTTCTCTCTTTTTTACGGATTTTTTTTCTAAATTATCCGAATTATTATCATATCATAATAATTAAGTTTTTTTTAAACAGAAATATGTTTAATACCGATTTAAGAAAGTTTATACGTACAATATTAGATTTTTCAAAAATACGAAACTTTATCATACATCTTCCGTTTAAAAAAAAATGTCTATTTTTTTTAATAATTTAATTAAATTTTTGTAAAATTTATATTTTATTTAATTAATTTATTAATTAAAAATTAAATTTAAAAGTTAAACATTTTTTAAAAATGTCTATTCTTTTTTAAATGTTTAACTTTTAAATTTAATTTTTAATTAATAAATTAATTAAATAAAATATAAATTTAAAAAAAAATATACATTTTTTCAAAAAAGAAATATTTTTAATACCTATTTAACAAAGTTTATCCGTACAATGTTAGATATTTTTTAATACGAAAATTTATCATACATTTTACGTTTTTTTTTTTTAAATTAGACATTTTTTTTAAATCAATTTAACAAAGTCTATCCATATAATGTTCGATTTAAAAAAATATGAGACTTTATCTTACGTTTTATATTTTATCACGTTATCTTATATCTTATCGCAAAGTACTCAAATTCAGATCTAAAAGCATCTATATAGAAGCAGCGTTAAGTCCTCAGTAATGACTATGAATACAGGCTTTTAATGGCGTATTTACTGCGAGTATTTACTTGAAAGTAGAGGAGCATTCCAACAGCTAGAACTACTCCGATTGATAGGCCAATCGTGAAAACGACTGTTATTAGAATCAACACGGAGGGTGGAGGAAAAGGCAGATTTCTTTGGAAAAGTACTGTCGTCATCCAGGAGACGAGTATTACAGTTGATACGCAACAACCTCCGACTGCGCTTGCGAGAAAAGTCGCAAAATATCCATGATTGTAGTGGCCCACACAATTATTTATCCATGGACAGTGATGATCCATTTTCAATACACAACGTCCACCTGTAATGAAAAATATAAACAAATAAATATTGATATTTATTTTATGCAAAAACTATCGACCAATTTTCTCAATTATTGTTTCCTCACAGCTTTGTTTTCGTGAACATTTTTTTTTTTTTCGAGATTTTCATGTCAGGACACTCAGAATGGTCTAAAACGTCGAGAAAAGTGGTTTAGAAAAAATGGATTTGTGTGTGTGTGTGTGCACAATTTTTTGTTAGCACGATAGCTGTGTGTGAATTTTTAAGATATCGGGCCCAAATTTGAACCACGAGTAAACTGTCGTTAAACAAGGTATGGGATTGAATTTGGAGTTAATCCGTTAAGGGGTTCACAATTTATGGGATTTAAAAATTTTTTGACATTTTTTGTTCGTGCTCCAACTTTCGCAATTTTTAAGATATCGGGCTCAAATTTGGTCCACAAGTGGACTGTTATTATATAAAGTTTGGGAGTGAATTTGACGTTAATCCGTTAAGGGGTTTTAAATTTATGGCATTTTGAGTTTTTTGTTCGTGCTCTAACTTCCGCAATTTTTAAGATATCGGGCTCAAATTTGAACCACGAGTAAAATGTCGTTAAACAAGGTATGGGATTGAATTTGGAGTTAATCCATCAAGGTGTTCAACATTTATGGCATTTTTAATTTTTAAATTTTTTGGAGAATTTCAGCTCGGGCTCTAACTCCCGCAATTTTTATGATATCCGGCTCAAATTTGGACCGGAAGTGGACTGTTATCAAATAGTGTTTGGGATTAAATTTGGTGTCAATCCGTTAAGGGGTTCACAATTTATGAGATTTTTTAATTTTTTGACTTTTTTTGTTCGTGCTCCAAATTTTGCAATTTTTAAGATATCGGGCTCAAATTTGGTCCACAAGTGGACTGTTATTAAATAAAGTTTGGGAGTGAATTTGACGTTAATCCGTTAAGGGATTTAAAATTTATGGCATTTTGAATTTTTTGTTCGTGCTCTAACTTCCGCAATTTTTAAGATATCGGGCTCAAATTTGAACCACGAGTAAAATGTCGTTAAACAAGGTATGGGATTGAATTTGGAGTTAATCCATCAAGGTATTCAAAATTTATGGCATTTTGAATTTTTTGGAGAATGTCAACTCGGGCTCTAACTCCCGCAATTTTTATGATATCCGGCTCAAACTTGGACCAAAAGTGGACTGTTATCAAATAGTGTTTGGGATTAAATTTGGTGTCAATCCGTTAAGGGGTTCACAATTTATGGGATTTTTTAATTTTTGGACTTTTTTTGTTCGTGCTCCAACTTTCGCAATTTTTGAGATATCGGGCTCAAATTTGGTCCACAAGTGGACTGTTATTAAATAAAGTTTGGGAGTGAATTTGACGTTAATCCGTTAAGGGGTTTCAAATTTATGGCATTTTGAATTTTTTGTTCGTGCTCTAACTTCCGCAATTTTTAAGATATCGGGCTCAAATTTGAACCACGAGTAAAATGTCGTTAAACAAGGTATGGGATTGAATTTGGAGTTAATCCATCAAGGTGTTCAAAATTTATGGCATTTTGAATTT
The DNA here is from genome assembly GCA_963970395.1 of Ephialtes manifestator. NCBI lineage: Eukaryota > Metazoa > Arthropoda > Insecta > Hymenoptera > Ichneumonidae > Ephialtes > Ephialtes manifestator. The sequence goes on along the minus strand of OZ019975.1, from coordinate 32,061,533 downwards.
TTTGGAGAATTTCAGCTCGGGCTCTAACTCCCGCAATTTTTATGATATCCGGCTCAAACTTGGACCAAAAGTGGACTGTTATCAAATAGTGTTTGGGATTAAATTTGGTGTCAATCCGTTAAGGGGTTCACAATTTATGGCATTTTTTAATTTTTTGATTTTTTTTGTTCGTGCTCAAACTTTCGCAATTTTTAAGATATCGGGCTCAAATTTGGTCCACAAGTGGACTGTTATTATATAAGGTTTGGGAGTGAATTTGACGTTAATCCGTTAAGGGGTTTCAAATTTATGGCATTTTGAATTTTTTGTTCGTGCTCTAACTTCCGCAATTTTTAAGATATCGGGCTCAAATTTGAACCACGAGTAAAATGTCGTTAAACAAGGTATGGGATTGAATTTGGAGTTAATCCATCAAGATGTTCAAAATTTATGGCATTTTGAATTTTTTGGAGAATTTCAGCTCGGGCTCTAACTCCCGCAATTTTTATGATATCCGGCTCAAATTTGGACCGGAAGTGGACTGTTATTAAATAGTGTTTGGGATTAAATTTGGTATCAATCCGTTGAGGGGTTCACAATTTATGGCATTTTTTAATTTTTTGATTTTTTCTGTTCGTGCTCCAACTTTCGCAATTTTTAAGATATCGGGCTCAAATTTGGTCCACAAGTGGACTGTTATTAAATAAAGTTTGGGAGTGAATTTGACGTTCATCCGTTAAGGGGTTTCAAATTTATGGCATTTTGAATTTTTTGTTCGTGCTCTAACTTCCGCAATTTTTAAGATATCGGGCTCAAATTTGAACCATGAGTAAAATCTCGTTAAACAAGGTATGGGATTGAATTTGGAGTTAATCCATCAAGGTGTTCAAAATTTATGGCATTTTGAATTTTTTGGAGAATTTCAGCTCGGGCTCTAACTCCCGCAATTTTTATGATATCCGGCTCAAACTTGGACCAAAAGTGGACTGTTATCAAATAGTGTTTGGGATTAAATTTGGTGTCAATCCGTTAAGGGGTTCACAATTTATGACATTTTTTAATTTTTTGACATTTTTTGTTCGTGCTCCAACTTTCGCAATTTTTAAGATATCGGGCTCAAATTTGGTCCACAAGTGGACTGTTATTAAATAAAGTTTGGGAGTGAATTTGACGTTAATCCGTTAAGGGGTTTCAAATTTATGGCATTTTGAATTTTTTGTTCGTGCTCTAACTTCCGCAATTTTTAAGATATCGGGCTCAAATTTGAACCACGAGTAAAATGTCGTTAAACAAGGTATGGGATTGAATTTGGAGTTAATCCATCAAGGTGTTCAAAATTTATGGCATTTTGAATTTTTTGGAGAATGTCAATTCGGGCTCTAACTCCCGCAATTTTTATGATATCCGGCTCAAACTTGGACCAAAAGTGGACTGTTATTAAATAGTGTTTGGGATTAAATTTGGTGTCAATCCATTAAGGGGTTCACAATTTATGGCATTTTTTAATTTTTTGACTTTTTTTGTTCGTGCTCCAACTTTCGCAATTTTTAAGATATCAGGCTCAAATTTGGTCCACAAGTGGACTGTTATTATATAAAGTTTGGGAGTGAATTTGACGTTAATCCGTTAAGGGGTTTCAAATTTATGGCATTTTGAATTTTTTGTTCGCGCTCTAACTTCCGCAATTTTTAAGATATCGGGCTCAAATTTGGTCCACAAGTAGAGTGTGGGTAAGCAAAGCATCAGTTCAAATCTGGCGAGAATCTGTCAAGGGGTTCAAAACTAATGACATTTAAAATTTTTTTAAACAAGGCTGCAAAGTAGAACTTTGCAAATTGCTTTCGCTTTATTATTGGATTTTTACCAAGCTTCCTCTATGAGGAAGCCAAAATAGATTAACATGCTTCCTCATAGAGGTAGATTTGTAAAAATCCAATAATAATGAAGAAGCAATTTGCAAAGTTCTACTTTTTTTTTTTACAGCAAATGGAACTGGAAAATAAGCGTTTTTTTAACGATGTACCTTAAGTACTTACATTTTCTGCAATGATGGGATCTCGGTGCTTTGTAACCCTTGCACACACTGCAGAACTGTAAATATTGAGTATCTGCAGTATTTTCCTAGGATTAAAATAGTAAATATTGAAATTATTTATATAATTGACAAACATTCCATACAAGCTCAGTCTCCTTAAATTTTCCCAGAGAAAAATGTTTATCGTGCACTTTTAGAAAATATTTTATACGGTCATGAATGTTGCTAATTTTTTTTTCCATAGATTCGATAGAAATATTTATCGAAGGACATCAAAATCTCCAATTATTCTTATTCTTAAACAAACTTTGAAAACATTTTTTTTTTTTATCAGAAGTTCAAGCCTCCTATAATTTAAACAGGTATTTTAATTATTATTTAAATGTGTTATAAGCAAAATCTCTGAATTTTTTCTGAATAAAAATGTTGAATTTTTTTTTTTACGTCAACAAAAAATCTCTATGAAGAAGTAAAAAAAATTGGAAGAAGTTTGAATGGAATGCATTATACATCTAGCAGTTAAATACGAATTTAATCACCGGCTGCCATCCAAGCGCAAGAAATCCCGGACCAACGAGTATGGCGCTAATAAAATGATATATTGTCGATCCGCTGAGGCTGAAGAAGAGAAGAAAATTTGCGGCAGCCATGGGACTTTCCTGTGGGGACCACCATTGTCTGCTACAATGTATAGTCATCAGAGTTATTATCTTGATGATACCTAGGCAAAATATAGAAATTCGAAAATTCGTAAAATCAGACTTAAAGAATTATTAAAGTTGATCGCGTAATCCGATCTAATATCACAAACTGCAAAATAAGCTTTTCTTATGATTCACGCATGATTTTTTTTTCTTTTTTTTTTGCAGACTCGTTTGAATGAGAGATTTTTTTTTTGCGCCTGATTTTTTTTTTTATAACAACGGAATATTTATTTACGAAAGTCTAAATAAGCAAGAACTTATATTAATAACAAGAACAAAAAAAAAACCTTTAAAAGAACAAAAATTTCTAGGGCCTTTTTTATTCCTTTTTTAATTCTCTACAAACGAATTCACAAAAACTTTTTTTAGAATTTATCAAGAGCGTGTTTTTGCTAATTTTATACGTTCGTAGAAAATTAAAAAAGGAATAAAAAAAAGTCCTTGGAGATTTTTCGTCCTCAGCCGATTTTTAAACCGCTACTAATTGCCAAAGGTTTTTTTTCTTTGCAGATGCAGAAATTTTCAAGGTCATGAAAAGATAAAACATAATTTAAGAAATTCTAAACTATTTATGCCCTATTAAGGTAGTTGAGCAGTAATCGACTGAATAGTTACTTATTTATTTATTTATTTATGTATTTATCTATTTATTTATTTATTTATTCATTGATTTATTCATTCATTCATTCATTCATTCCATTCATTCCATTCATTCCATTCATTCCATTCATTCCATTCATTCCATTCATTCCATTCATTCCATTCATTCCATTCATTCCATTCATTCCATTCATTCCATTCATTCCATTCATTCCATTCATTCCATTCATTCCATTCATTCCATTCATTCCATTCATTCCATTCATTCCATTCATTCCATTCATTCCATTCATTCCATTCATTCCATTCATTCATTCCATTCATTCATTCATTCATTCCATTCATTCCATTCATTCCATTCATTCCATTCATTCCATTCATTCCATTCATTCATTCCATTCATTCATTCATTCATTCCATTCATTCCATTCATTCATTCATTCATTCCATTCATTCCATTCATTCCATTCATTCCATTCATTCCATTCATTCCATTCATTCCATTCATTCCATTCATTCCATTCATTCCATTCATTCCATTCATTCCATTCATTCCATTCATTCCATTCATTCCATTCATTCCATTCATTCCATTCATACATTCATTCATTCATTCATTCATTCATACATTCATACATTCATTCATTCATTCATTCATTCATTTATTTATTTATTTATTTATTTAATTTATCAAGTCATATTATTGCCAATTCGTCCCATTTTACCCAAACTTTATTTTATCATAAACTTGGATCTTTTTATCCTATTAAAAAAATATTCAAAAAAACTTCATCGTACTTAAAATATTTAGAAAATGTTAAAAATTCAGCCAAATTATTTTATTATTCAATTCCTCAATTATCTCTTAAATAATTTTTTTAAAAGCGTTAAAATAATCTTATCATTCTGAAACTTTAACCTTATTTTATTAGATCTTTTAACATCCGAAAACATTTTTTTTTTTTTTACAGAACAAAATGGCGGCGGTTGGAGCGCTCCACACTAGTCAAATCAATGCTAAATTTTTAAAAGCGTTTCTACAATTTCAGATGGTTTAATAATCTGTTCCAAGGTGTTAATCACATAGCAGCATTAGTTCTTGATATTCAAATACATTCACAGCCGTCATATGAACAGAAAATCGATCAATATCTCAAAATTTCCGATGTCATGTTTTTTCATCCAGTTTAGTAAAAGGGCAAACCGTAATATCAGTCCGATTATGACGAAAAATAGCTCATTTTGATCAGTGGAAGATCCTTAATCGATTGACCGTCCGGATTTTCTATAGTATCAGGCGTTCAAAAGTTACAGCCATTTGTATACTTGATGTTAGGTTATGACAGGATAAACAAACGGTTGTATCTTTTGAACTACAAATACGATTTAAAAAAATAGACGGCCAATCGATAGAATATCTTTTAGTAAACAAAATGAGCTATTGGTCGTCATAATCGGACTGATATTACGGTTAACCCTTTCAAAAAACTGGATGAAAAAACATAACATCAGAAATTTGCAGATATCTGTTGAATATACTGTTGATATCACAGCTGTGAATGTATTTGAATATCAAGAACTAATGCTGCTATGTGATTAACACCTTGGAACAAATTATTAAACGATCTGAAATTGTAGAAACGCTTTTAAGGTAGTTCTGTCGGTACGCCGGAGTCATAAATCTCAGAGTCTATATGACATTAAAAAATAATCATACGCATCACTTTGACTGCCTCAATAATAATATCAAAAATAATCGAGAATCCTTCGAAATTATCATAATCAAATTAAAACGATTATTTGTAAATAGTTGATATGTTTAATGCGGATTTGACTTCATTTTTACGATAATTAGGTTAGGAAACGTCATTTGGCCCGGTATCGTGCACTTTGACCTTGGTTCAATTAAACATTATTCCGGAGACTTCACCTTTTTTCATGATGCATCAAGTCCTGAATGATTTGCGAATCTGTAGTACTTTTTATTGTTTCTCTATCTTTGATCTAAGTATGTTAATTTTCGATTTAAAGATCAATTTTTCCAGCCCCCCCGTGAGCGCCGTGTAAAAAGATCGAATTTCAAGTTTTAATTGTTCATTCAAATACTCGGTAAAAGCCTTCAAGATTGTGTGCAAGTAAAATGGAATAGCTAAATTACAACATGTCAAAAATTCATGCATATGAGTTTGGATTGCCTTCGCGACAGAACTACCTTAAAAATGTAGTTCTGTCGGTACGCCGGAGTCATAAATCTCAGAGTCTATATGACATTAAAAAATAATCATACGCATCACTTTGACTGCCTCAATAATGATATCAAAAATACTCGAGAATCCTTCGAAATTGTCATAATCAAATTAAAACGATTGTTTGTAAATAGTTGATATGTTTAGTGCGGATTTGACTTCATTTTTACGATAATTAGGTTAGGAAACGTCATTTGGCCCGGTATCGTGCACTTTGACCTTGGTTCAATTAAACATTATTCCGGAGACTTCACCTTTTTTCATGATGCATCAAGTCCTGAATGATTTTCGAATCCGTAGTACTTTTTATTTTTTCTCTATCTTTAATCTAAGTATGTTAATTTTCGATTTAAAGATCAATTTTTCCAGCCCCCCCGTGAGCACCGTGTAAAAAGATCGATTTTCAAGTTTTAATTGTTCATTCAAATACTCGGTAAAAGCCTTCAAGATTGTGTGCAAGTAAAATGGAATAGCTAAATTACAACATGTCAAAAATTCATGCATATGAATTTGGATTGCCTTCGCGACAGAACTACCTTAAAAATGTAGTTCTGTCGGTACGCCGGAGTCATAAATCTCAGAGTCTATATGACATTAAAAAATAATCATACGCATCACTTTGACTGCCTCAATAATGATATCAAAAATAATCGAGAATCCTTCGAAATTGTCATAATCAAATTAAAACGATTATTTGTAAATAGTTGATATGTTTAGTGCGGATTTGACTTAATTTTTACGATAATTAGGTTAGGAAACGTCATTTGGCCCGGTATCGTGCACTTTGACCTTGGTTCAATTAAACATTATTCCGGAGACTTCACCTTTTTTCATGATGCATCAAGTCCTGAATGATTTGCGAATCTGTAGTACTTTTTATTTTTTCTCTATCTTTGATCTAAGTATGTTAATTTTCGATTTAAAGATCAATTTTTCCAGCCCCCCCGTGAGCGCCGTGTAAAAAGATCGAATTTCAAGTTTTAATTGTTCATTCAAATACTCGGTAAAAGCCTTCAAGATTGTGTGCAAGTAAAATGGAATAGCTAAATTACAACATGTCAAAAATTCATGCATATGAGTTTGGATTGCCTTCGCGACAGAACTACCTTAAAAATGTAGTTCTGTCGGTACGCCGGAGTCATAAATCTCAGAGTCTATATGACATTAAAAAATAATCATACGCATCACTTTGACTGCCTCAATAATGATATCAAAAATAATCGAGAATCCTTCGAAATTGTCATAATCAAATTAAAACGATTATTTGTAAATAGTTGATATGTTTAGTGCGCATTTGACTTCATTTTTACGATAATTAGGTTAGGAAACGTCATTTGGCCCGGTATCGTGCACTTTGACCTTGGTTCAATTAAACATTATTCCGGAGACTTCACCTTTTTTCATGATGCATCAAGTCCTGAATGATTTGCGAATCCGTAGTACTTTTTATTTTTTCTCTATCTTTGATCTAAGTATGTTAATTTTCGATTTAAAGATCAATTTTTCCAGCCCCCCCGTGAGCACCGTGTAAAAAGATCGATTTTCAAGTTTTAATTGTTCCTTCAAACACTCGGTAAAAGCCTTCAAGATTGTGTGCAAGTAAAATGGAATAGCTAAATTACAATATGTCAAAAATTCATGCATATGAGTTTGGATTGCCTTCGCGACAGAACTACCTTAAAAATTTACCACTGATTTTACTAGTGTGGAACGCTTCAACCTAACCGAAGATGACGCAACACCGTTTGAAATTTCCCGCCAAAAAAGGCTCTAGGAGCGTGACACTCGCAAACAGCAAGTGTTGCCAAGTGCATTCACATCTCTATGAGAGGCCCGTGTTGGATTCTCTTCACGAGACAGAATCGGGGTTCCCTGAACGTTTACCGGAATTTTAATTAACGAACTATAGCATCTTATAGGCTGTACCACATACGTCGAAAGTATATAACACACGTTAAAAGTCTCTTCGCAACGCATTAATAACATTCGACGACGTACCGAGAGCAGTAAGTGGTCCCCAGTGACAAACTTTCTTCAGCCGGCCTGTCGACATTATCAACTCATAAAACAAAGGAAAAAAGTCTAACACTTCACAACCGCAACTGACAAACACTGGTTAATCTATTAATATGCCGTACGATAAACGATAATGAGCTTCCCACTGTCACGTAATCTTTCGTCTAGTCGATTACATATCTCCTGTCACAGACGCGTTCATACTCTAACAGTTTTCACCTTTCACCAAGTTGGCATTATTGAATCTTCCCGAATCGAGGCAAAGTGACGAAACGTGTGTGCGTACATTAGACAGAAACTAACATTCCCGAATGTCAGATAAACCCTCGTATTTATTTTTCTATTGTACTTATATATTAGAATGCTTCCTATTCGCTAGTTCTCGGGAAATTGAAACTGATTAGTTAATATTGACGAGCTGGCTCGTAAACATTAGAGTATATATATATATATATATATGTAATGCTGAGATTTTCGGAATATAATTATGGCTCGTTGCAATTTTGAAGTACGTGGTAATTTTTACGATTTTCGAGTATTTTTGGTTTGGTTTAAATTGGAAATTTGAGGTTTAGGGCTTAGGGGCTTTTAATCCAGAGTGGAATAATATTTATTTGTTTTGTGTGTGCAAATTAATTATACTAATAATGTGAATAATGATAAATATCAATTTATTTAAGGTTTTTATTTGGATAAGAAATAAATAAATAAATAAATAATGAGAATATAGCTCGTTGCAATTTTGGAGTACGTGATTATTTTTAGGATTTTCAAGTATTTTTGTGATTTTTGTACATTTTTGTTTTGGTTCAAATTGGAAATTTGAGGTTTCGGGATTTTTTATTCAGATCGGAATAGTATTTATTTGTTTTGTGTGTGTAAATTAATTATACTAATATTGTGAATAATAATAATGATAAATATCAATTTATTTAACGTTTTTATTTGCAATTATTTTATTTAGATAAGATAAATAAATAAATAAATAATCATAATATGACTCGTTGCAATTTTGAAGTATGTGATTATTTTTAGGATTTTCAAGTATTTTTGTGATTTTTGAGCATTTTTTTTTTTTGGTTCAAATTGGAAATTTGAGGTTTCCGGACTTTTAATCCAGAGCAGAATAATATTTATTTGTTTTATGTGTGTAAATTAATTACACTAATATTGTGAATAATAATAATGATAAATATCAATTTATTTAAGGTTTTTATTTGGATAATAAGATAAATAAATAAATAAATAAATAATGAGAATATAGTTCGTTGCAATTTTGGAGTACGTGATTATTTTTAGGATTTTCAAGTATTTTTGTGATTTTCAAGCATTTTTGTTTTGGTTCAAATTGGAAATTTGAGATTTCGGGGCTTTTAATCCAGAGCAGAATAATATTTATTTGTTTTGTGTGTGTAAATTAATTACACTAGTATTGTGAATAATAATAATGATAAATATCAATTTGTTTAAGGTTTTTATTTGGATAATAAGATAAATAAATAAATAAATAAATAATCAGAATATAGCTCGTTGCAATTTTGGAGTACGTGATTATTTTTAGGATTTTCAAGTATTTTTGTGATTTACGAGCATTTTTGTTTTGGTTCAAATTGGAAATTTGAGATTTCGGGGCTTTTAATCCAGAGCAGAATAATATTTATTTGTTTTGTGTGTGTAAATTAATTACACTAATATTGTGAATAATAATAATGAGAAATATCAATTTATTTAATGTTTTTATTAGCAATTATTTTATTTAGATAATGAGATGAATAAATAAATAAATAATCAGAATATAGTTCATTGCAATTTTGGAGTACGTGATTATTTTTAGGATTTTCAAGTATTTTTGTGATTTTCAAGCATTTTTGTTTTGGTTCAAATTGGAAATTTGAGGTTTCGGGGCTTTTAATTCAGAGCAGAATAATATTTATTTGTTTTGTGTGTGTAAATTAATTACACTAATATTGTGAATAATAATAATGATAAATATCAATTTATTTAAGGTTTTTATTAGCAATTATTTTATTTAGATAAGATAAATAAATAAATAATCATAATATGACTCGTTGCAATTTTGAAGTATGTGATTATTTTTAGGATTTTCAAGTATTTTTGTGATTTTCGAGCCTTTTTTTTTTTGGTTCAAATTGGAAATTTGAGGTTTCGGGGCTTTTAATCGAGAGCAGAATAATATTTATTTGTTTTGTGTGTGCAAATTAATTACACTAATATTGTGAATAATAATAATGATAAATATCAATTTATTTAAGGTTTTTATTAGCAATTATTTTATTTAGATAAGATAAATAAATAAATAATCATAATATGACTCGTTGCAATTTTGAAGTATGTGATTATTTTTAGGATTTTCAAGTATTTTTGTGATTTTGAGCATTTTTTTTTTTTTGGTTCAAATTGGAAATTTGAGATTTCGGGGCTTTTAATCGAGAGCAGAATAATATTTATTTGTTTTGTGTGTGTAAATTAATTACACTAATATTGCGAATAATAATAATGTTAAATATCAATTTATTTAAGGTTTTTATTAGCAATTATTTTATTTAGATAATAAGATAAATAAATAAATAAATAATCAGAATATAGCTCGTTGCAATTTTGGAGTACGTGATTATTTTTACGATTTTCAAGTATTTTTGTGATTTTCCAGCATTTTTGTTTTGGTTCAAATTGGAAATTTGAGGTTTCGGGACTTTTAATTCAGAGCAGAATAATATTTATTTGTTTTGTGTGTGTAAATTAATTATACTAATATTGTGAATAATAATAATGATAAATAACAATTTATTTAAGGTTTTTATTTGGATAATAAGATAAATAAATAAATAAATAAATAATCAGAATATAGCTCATTGCAATTTTGGAGTACGTGATTATTTTTAGGATTTTCAAGTATTTTTGTGATTTTCGAGCATTTTTGTTTTGGTTCAAATTGGAAATTTGAGATTTCGGGGCTTTTAATCCAGAGCAGAATAATATTTATTTGTTTTGTGTGTGTAAATTAATTACACTAATATTGTGAATAATAATAATGATAAACATCAATTTATTTAACGTTTTTATTTGCAATTATTTTATTTAAATAATGAGATAAATAAATAAATAAATAATCAGAATATAGCTCGTTGCAATTTTGGAGTACGTGATTATTTTTACGATTTTCAAGTATTTTTGTGATTTTCCAGCATTTTTGTTTTGGTTCAAATTGGAATTTGAGGTTTCGGGACTTTTAATTCAGAGCAGAATAATATTTATTTGTTTTGTGTGTGTAAATTAATTATACTAATATTGTGAATAATAATAATGATAAATATCAATTTATTTAATGTTTTTATTAGCAATTATTTTATTTAGATAATGAGATGAATAAATAAATAAATAATCAGAATATAACTCGTTACAATTTTGGAGTACGTGATTATTTTTAGGATTTTCAAGTATTTTTGTTTTGGTTCAAATTGGAAATTTGAGATTTCGGGGCTTTTAATACAGAGCAGAATAATATTTATTTGTTTTGTGTGTGTAAATTAATTACACTAATATTGTGAATAATAATAATGATAAACATCAATTTATTTAACGTTTTTATTAACAATTATTTTATTTAGATAATAAGATAAATAAATAAATAAATAATCACAATATAACTCGTTGCAATTTTGAAGTATGTGATTATTTTTGTGACTTTCGAGTATTTTTGTTTTGGTTCAAATTGGAAATTTGAGGTTTTTGGGCTTTTTATCCAGAGCAGAATAATATTTATTTGATTTGTGTGTGTAAATTTATTTACACAAATATTGTGAATAATAATAATGATAAATGTCAATTTATTTAATTTTTTTTTATTAGCTATTATTTTATTTAGTTAATAAGATAAATAAATAAATAAATAATCATGATATGACTTGTTGCAATTTTGAAGTGATTATTTTTTGGATTGCTTTATCTTTTTGTGATATTTTATTTTTGCGATTTGGTTTATGCTCGCATGAAATTTGATGTTTCGGATTTGAGAGTTTTTAATCCAGAATAACATTTATTCGATCTGTGTATGTTAAATTATTTACACAAATATTGTGAATAATAATAATGATAAATATCAATTTATTTAAGTTTTTTTTTATTAGCAATTTTTTTATTTAGATAATAAGATAAATAAATAAATGAATAATCGTAATCTGACTCATTGCAATTTTGGAGTAGGTGATTATTTTTTGGATTCTCTGGTATTTTGGTTTTGGTTTGGTTTATGCGAGACTAAAATTTGAGGTTTAGAGTTTAAGGGGCTTTTAACAAAATTTCAAATGCTGTTTTATTTATTTTTTTTTTAAACAAATAACATCACAATTTATCTAAATAAGTAAAAAAATCTAAAGTCATTCTAGTAGAACATATTTTATGTACAACTCAAAATTATTAGAAAATTTCTCGCCTACTTTATAAAAGTTCTCTCATAAAAGTGAGCAAAGTACAAAAACAAAAACAATTTACTGGCAAAAAAAATCATTTTTTAAGGGACCAAAAATACATATTTTTTCGCAAAATTTATCCTTTCAAACAACTGAAGTATCAGTGAATATCACTAACTACTCGTCCCCTTAATAATCTCCAATGGCGAACAAAAATTATTCCATATGCAAGATTTTTAGAGATTTCTCTTAGCAGCACAAAAAATCAGAAACTTTTATTTTATTTTAAATAAATAAATACAAAATCCTAATGCTACTATTTATTCCAGGAACAACATAAGATTTCGTCGTCGCTTTATGTACCACCAAAGCCAAGTTGTCGTCGACCCTTACGCAGAATGACGACTGAAAGTTCATCTAAAACTCAACAATCCAGATCTTCGCAGTCTCCAAAACCAGACAGGAATATATTGCATCATCGGGCTGAATCTGAACAGCCTGAATTTTCATCGGACGAAACTAATGAGGAAAACAGAACTCATGATGATTCCTATGATGGGAATGCTGCAGAAGATTCTCAAAACCAAGAAAGTCCCAGGCAACGTCTTTCGCCCAAATATCGGTTTAACACTGCTGAATCAAATATAGATTCTACTATCAAAAGATCACACCGAAAATCTACAGGCAATTATGATTCTGATGGTGCTGAACAACCAAAAACACCAAAGCAACATTTAAGAAGAAATTCTATCGAAAGATGTTCATCAAATATGCCATTGGGAAAATATCTTGTGTGGATAATTATTCCGGTAATAATTGGTATGATTGCGGTGTATTTCTTATACTGTACTGCTTCAATTTCGCAAACATCTGCTAAAGAACATTTACCAGTGGACCCTAAAAAAATGGAAATAAACAAATTTAAAGAAGCGATCAGAGAGATAAAAAAGACATTTCCCGGTCAAAATCGTCTTACATGGTCAGGAATAGAGGCCGGAATTATTGATATAATTAATGGATCCGCAAAACCTTGGACCTTCGTTCTGTTCTCCAATCAAACGAAGGAAATATCGTGTCTTGCTAAAATGCTGGGAAAAGCGAGCAGCAAAGCACTGCATTCGGAAGATTGTTTGGAACTGAAAGCAGAGGAAATGGGAGATGATTATGGGCTTGCTATTGATCGTTTGGAACCGGAGATTAAGGCGAAAAAAGCTGTTGTAAGTCAACTACCTTTTTTTTACGGATTTTTCAAATTCTAAAATAAATACATTCACGAATTTTCGGAATTTTTTAAAACAATTATTGATAAGCTATTTTTCCGAATTTCTCGTTATGACTTTCCTAAATCATAGATTACATGCATGTGAATTTATCTACCGAAAAAAAAATATTTTTAACGTATTTAGGATATGACTAGATGTCCTTAAGGTAGTTCTTGCGTCTGGTATTCCTTTCGCATACGTTCGAGAAAAATGAGAGAGAATTGCAACAACTTCTCGATGGAATAAATATAAATAAAAAATTCATGCACATAAAAGATTAATTTTGCTTAATAATAATTCGAAAATGTTATTAACAAATGGATGAAAAAAAAATTGTGCAACTCCCGGAAACCCACATTTTTTAAAAATGAAAATGATTCGTTAATTTTTCTGACTACGTATGGATTTTTTCAGATTTTTAAATTGACTTTGAATTCTGTGTTTTTCACATATTTTTTACACATAAAAAAGAAAAAAAATTCAAAGTGAATTTAAAAACCTGAAAAAATTCATGCATATTCAGAAAAATGAACGAATCATTTTCATTTTTTTTAAATTTGGGTTACCAGGAGATTAGTTGAACAATTTTGTTTTTCATCGTTTTGTTAATAACATTTTACAATTATTATTATGCAAAATTAATCTTTTCAGTACGTTTAATGTGTATGAATTTTTTCTGATTTTTATACCATCGAGAAGTGTTTGCAATTCCCTCGAATTTTTTTGCAAAATGAGCGGGACAACAAAATGATGAAAAAAAAATTGTTTAACAAATCTTCCGGAAACCCACATTAAAAAATAAATGAAAATGATTCGTTCATTTTTCTGAATACGTATGAATTTTTTCAGATTATTTAATTCACTTTGAATTTCGTATTCTTTTCACATTTTTTCCATAGAAAGAAAAAAATTCGGAGTGAATTTAAAAATCTGAAAAAATTCGTACGTATTCAGAAAAATGAACGAATCATTTTTATTTTTAAAAAAATATGGGTTTTCGGGAAATATGTTAAACAGTTTTTTTTTAAATCAACTTTTTAATAACATTTTAGAATAATTATTAAGCAAAATTAATCTTTTCAGTACCTTTAATGTGTGTGAATTTTTTCTGATTTTTATACCATCGAGAAGTGTTTGCAATTCCCTCTCATTTTTTTGCAAAATGAGAGGGACAACAAAATGATGAAAAAAAAATTGTTTAACAAATCTTCCGGAAACCCACATTAAAAAATAAATGAAAATGATTCGTTCATTTTTCTGAATACGTATGAATTTTTTCAGATTATTTAATTCACTTTGAATTTCGTATTCTTTTCACATTTTTTCCATAGAAAGAAAAAAATTCGGAGTGAATTTAAAAATCTGAAAAAATTCGTACGTATTCAGAAAAATGAACGAATCATTTTTATTTTAAAAAAAATATGGGTTTTCGGGAAATATGTTAAACAGTTTTTTTTTAAATCAACGTTTTAATAACATTTTAGAATAATTATTAAGCAAAATGAATCTTTTCAGTACCTTTAATGTGTATGAATTTTTTCTGATTTTTATACCATGGAGAAGTGTTTGCAATTCCCTCGAATTTTTTTGCAAAATGAGAGGGACAACAAAATGATGAAAAAAAAATTGTTTAACAAATCTTCCGGAAACCCACATTAAAAAATAAATGAAAATGATTCGTTCATTTTTCTGAATACGTATGAATTTTTTCAGATTATTTAATTCACTTTGAATTTTGCATTCTTTTCACATTTTTTCCATAGAAAGAAAAAAATTCGGAGTGAATTTAAAAATCTGAAAAAATTCGTACGTATTCAGAAAAATGAACGAATCATTTTTATTTTTAAAAAAATATGGGTTTTCGGGAAATATGTTAAACAGTTTTTTTTTTTAAATCAACTTTTTAATAACATTTTAGAATAATTATTAAGCAAAATTAATCTTTTCAGTACCTTTAATGTGTGTGAATTTTTTCTGATTTTTATACCATCGAGAAGTGTTTGCAATTCCCTCTCATTTTTTTGTAAAATGAGAGGGACAACAAAATGATGAAAAAAAAATTGTTTAACAAATCTCCCGGAAACCCACATTAAAAAATAAATGAAAATGATTCGTTCATTTTTCTGAATACGTATGAATTTTTTCAGATTATTTAATTCACTTTGAATTTCGTATTCTTTTCACATTTTTTCCATAGAAAGAAAAAAATTCGGAGTGAATTTAAAAATCTGAAAAAATTCGTACGTATTCAGAAAAATGAACGAATCATTTTTATTTTTAAAAAAATATGGGTTTTCGGGAAATATGTTAAACAGTTTTTTTTTAATCAACTTTTTAATAACATTTTAGAATAATTATTAAGCAAAATTAATCTTTTCAGTACCTTTAATGTGTATGAATTTTTTCTGATTTTTATACCATCCAGAAGTGTTTGCAATTCCCTCTCATTTTTTTGCAAAATGAGAGGGACAACAAAATGATGAAAAAAAATTGTTTAACAAATCTTCCGGAAACCCAGATTAAAAAATAAATGAAAATGATTCGTTCATTTTTCTGAATACGTATGAATTTTTTCAGATTATTTAATTCACTTTGAATTTTGTATTCTTTTCACATTTTTTTCCATAGAAAGAAAAAAATTCGGAGTGAATTTAAAAATCTGAAAAAATTCGTACGTATTCAGAAAAATGAACGAATCATTTTTATTTTTAAAAAAATATGGGTTTTCGGGAAATATGTTAAACAGTTTTTTTTTAATCAACTTTTTAATAACATTTTAGAATAATTATTAAGCAAAATTAATCTTTTCAGTACCTTTAATGTGTATGAATTTTTTCTGATTTTTATACCATCGAGAAGGGTTTGCAATTCCCTCTCATTTTTTTGCAAAATGAGAGGGTCAACAAAATGATGGAAAAAAAATTGTTTAACAAATCTCCCGGAAACCCACATTAAAAAATAAATGAAAATGATTCGTTCATTTTTCTGAATACGTATGAATTTTTTCAGATTATTTAATTCACTTTGAATTTCGTATTCTTTTCACATTTTTTTCCATAGAAAGAAAAAAATTCGGAGTGAATTTAAAAATCTGAAAAAATTCGTACGTATTCAGAAAAATGAACGAATCATTTTTATTTTTAAAAAAATATGGGTTTTCGGGAAATATGTTAAACAGTTTTTTTTTAATCAACTTTTTAATAACATTTTAGAATAATTATTAAGCAAAATTAATCTTTTCAGTACCTTTAATGTGCATGAATGTCGACATAAAGTTTACAATAAAAAAATCGTCAAACTCCTCGAAGGAATTTGAAGAAATTAGAATTTCGGAAAATTATACTCACCTTTTGTTAATGAATTTGTTTATCATAATATGCTCGAATTTACTACAGAAACTGCAGTGAATAATTATTTGTAAAATTATTTCCTTTTCCTCAGGTTGTTTACGATGTGTTGGAAATCGATCCACGAGCAATCCAAGCCTTTCACACAATGTGTGATCGAGAAACTCCGTTGGTCAAAAATGCTGTGTACATATTGACTATAATAACATCAGGCAATATTCCTGAATTCGAAAAACCCGTCGTGTTTGTTGAGAATCAGCTAACGAACCGATTCATCAACAAAGTACCAGAGGATAAGCTTCAACCGCTGATAACGAGGCTTATGGATGGTGAAATTATTCCTGTTAAACCGGAAATCGGTTTCACTACATGTCCATTGTAAATTAAAAAAATGTTGACATTTTTTTTACCATTAATTAATGTGTCAGCAAATTTAAAAGTGATGCTTATGGAAAAGCAGATGTTTTATCAAACATTTTTGTATTTTATTCGTCTCAGCTGTGTTAAGAATGTAATGAATAATTTGTGTTGGTATTCAAGTACCCAGTAAGAATAAATTATATTTTTGTTTAATGTTTTCCAACAAAGTTAAGGTTTTTTTTTCCAGTATTTCAATTTTTTACTCACGTTTCCGGGTCTTTTAAATCCAGACTATGTTTTTTTCTGAATATTCTGGGCTTAAATAAAATCGAAAACAATTTATAGGTACTTATGATAGTAACCGATATGTTATTCAATAATAATTTGAGTCGAATGCTTCAAAGCATTTTTTTAATCAGTGGAAATAAAACCAAAATGATAGAACAAACGTGAATTTGTATAAAAATGCATAACTTTGTAATAAATGAATATTTTTAGAAATTTTTATGGGCTTTTTCCCCTGAAATAATATAAGAAATGTATAAGAGCTTTTTTTTGTCGTCTAAGAAATAAAATAATATAGAAATAAAAAGTGAATTTATTTTCAGACCTAAAATTGGATAATATGTCGTTAATCGAGAAAAATTCTTTGTGGTTTTCAATTTAAATTATTGATCTTCTATTTTCTATCATTTTTAAATAAACAAATTTTTTAAAAAGCTCAAAATTGTTATTTTTTCGATTTTCTTGTATTTCTATTACGATTCATGGAGACAAAAAAAAAGATTGCGTGTCTGTAATCAGTGAAAAATGTCCGATGAGATAAACATTAATCGCACATTGAAATCAATCGGTGATTGCCGATAATTTCGTTGAAATTTCGCACTGCCGATAAAATTCATCAAATAATTCGAGTCAATAACTTTTCCGCTTTCTGTATTTTGTCAAAATTATGGCAGTCATCGTTGAACGAATATACACGAGTAGAACTGGCGATAAGTCGTTATTAACCATGTTACGTATATACGAGCTAAAGCAAGCGTAATGTATTGAAATTTTTATTATTTTTTTGTTTTTTCAAATAATTAACTCAGTAATTGCGATGTCTACGATACTGGTTATTATATGAATATCACTAATAATCATTCATGGCAATCTCTTGATCAATTTATGTTAGCTAAAATCGTTACAGAGGCGTGAAAAAAAAAAATGTTAAAAATATAAATGATTGATTATCGCGGCTTTTTTACGGAAAAATATAATTCATGCCGTGCTTTAATTACTTTTTTAAAAGAAATTCGTGATTTTGTTTGAAAATTAACGTAAAACAGTAAATTCGACGATGTCGAAGAGAAAACTAAATAATATTTAGCGTTACACGAATAATCGTGCGATGAAAATTAACAATATTTTGCACTGTCGATTCTGTCGCGCACTTTACGAATAAATCGATGCGCTCTCGTAGTTCGAAACTACGAAAAAAAAAATAACGTTCTGTTATTAATCATTTTACAATATGTATAGTTGTCATCCTCTGTCGCATTAATAGAAGTCGGTAACTAAAGTTTTAGCAGTATTGTATATATAGAGCTTGTATTATACAAGTATTGTATCGTCGAACCTAAATAATAAATACATTTTATACAGTCATAGACCTTTCATACAGAATGTCCAAAAATGTAGCTTCATATATTTATAAATATATGAATAGCTCTGCACAAAAACGTAGCCAACAGTTTTCGGTTGCATATTCAAGAAATAATATCTCGTTCATAATCTAAATAATCAATTTTTTATCGCGTATTCAGAGCAACAATTTTCGTATAACTTTTTATCTCACTTACTTTAATTATTCGTTCCACAATTTTTTAATGTCAATTCATCATTTTGTTAAAGAGATCTAATAAAATATATTATGTGTAAAGGTTGATTAAAAAAATTAAGCATAAATTAAAGACTCATTACTTATTTCATAATCATAACTTTTCTTCGTACCATTTTTCATGATTTTTTAAATCGAAAAAAACTCACTTTTTCCCATAAAACGTTTAGATATTTCAGAAGAACAAAAAAATTCAATAATTTATGGACCAAATAAATCAAGCCGAAAGTGTGAATATATTTTTGAAAATACTTCAACTGAATAATTATAAATAATTCTTTCTTGAATAAGAAATGCATCGCTTTTTAATGATTATTCATAATTAATGGAGGCAAAATTAATTTTCAACAAATTTCAATTCAGATATTGCTCATCCATCAATTCTCATTTCCTTCCTATTCGCGAATATTTTTGTTTGATTGTTGGTAAAAATTTACTAACCATTTGCAAAAAAAAATATAAAAAATGCATTTGAAAAATAAATTATTTTAAATACTCGGAATCTGTACATTGGAAAATCCGAATTTTGTTGAATTATTAAACAAAGTCGCGAATCAACGTTCAGGCTGTTTTTTTAGAGGCTATTACTCTGTACTTAAGAGGCTAACGCGTGGACATTCTGTATTGAATGATCTTAAAATTACGAGATTCGTATTTACAGTAAAAAATGTTCAATTGGTCATGTACCTATCTACGGTATTAGGGAGTACCGCGTTGCGTAGTGTTGTCCGTTTCGACTACGTTAGTTATAATTAAGGGGGCTTCAAGCGTTTCAGTCTAGTCAAATCAGTACTAAATTTTTTTTAAAAATTTTGTACAATTTCTAGTGACTTAATTAACAATTCCGACAGGACAATCACGTAGCAGAATCAGTAGTTAATATATAAATAAATTCACAGCTTTGCTTCGTATAGAAAATCGACTGAGCTATAAATTCCAAATATCGTTTTTTTTTTCGTCCCTTTTTTCAAAAGGATAAACCTTAATAATAATTGAATTGTGACAATCAATAGCTCATTTTGATTATCGGGAGATTCTTAATCGATTGACCATACAGATTTTTAATGGTATTAGTTGTTCAAAAGTTACAGCCATTTTTATGTCCGATGTTAGATTAAGACAGGATAATTAAACGGTTCTATCTTTCGAACTAGAAATGTTATTGAAAATCTAAGCGGACAATCGATAAAGAATTTTTCAGTGTACAAAATGAGTTATTGATCGTTATAATCGGACTTAAATTACGGTTTACGCTTTTAAAAAACGATTTAATTTTCATATCGCAGATGTGAATGTATTTGTATATTAAGAATTAATGACGTGAGGAAAACGCCAAAATGTCTGATTAAACCACCAGAAATGCAGGAAATGGTTTTAAAAATTTAACACTCGTTTGATTAGTGTGAAGCGCAGAAACCTCCTTAATTTGGGTCGATCCGTGCGTCTCGCGAAAGTCGTGCAAATTTATATATATTTTTGTTCTCTTTCGTTTATTCAGTGTCAGTAAAGCGTCGAACGAGTGTCTCTCGATAATCTTTGACTGCGTTTTATTTTACGTAACTTTGTGTTTTTTTTTCTTTTTCTTTTTCTTTTTTTTTCATTGTTTAGTATTCTAACAATCTACTTAAGCGCTAACGTGCGTGTTACTTTTCTTTTTTTTTCTTTTTCCCTCCGTTCCCAAGAAATTAAAAGTACGTCGAGGGGGGGTAGGGGTCGGGGCAACGAGCTTGTGAAAACGAAAATAGTATAATGTCAAAAGTACGGTTAATGTCGTTACAATGTTTTTTCACTTTCTTGTAGGTCTAAAAAATATTGTATCATTTTATCGTAACCTATACACAAAAGTATATGCAAATCGGCTAAAAAAAAAAGAGGGTAAACGATGAAGAGAGAAAAAAGAAGACATCGTCGTAGTCAGAGTGAAATACATGTCGAGCATAAGATACGATTATTAATTAAGGTGAAGTGATTACAAGATTACGATCCGTATTTTCTCAACTATAACTTTTGTAGCATTCTAATGAAAATTCACACGAAATAATCTATATTTTCACTGTAATTTTGCGAAAATATTGTTAACATTTTCATGACTAAAGCAGGAAAATATGAAGTAAAATATATGTGAAATATTGAAGATTTTGGATATAATATTATCGATATATTTCACATACAAAATATAAAATATGCGAAAAGTATATTTTTAATATGAAATATACATATATGGAGCATTTCAGGCTTAATCATAAATGATAATTATTTTTTGTACTGTAATTTATTTATTTATTTTGCGATCGTGAGAAAATAAAATAAAAAAATCGATGTATTTTTTATTTTATAATCTCGATAATTATTTTATGAGCTATTTTAAATTTTTGAAAATTCGGCACTTTTTATTTGGCCTGAAACATCCCATATACGGCATATATATTTTATGCATCAAAGTTCTCTCATATATTGCACAAATTTGTGTTTTTTTTTTCTCTCAGCGGAGATTTCAATCTGTAATAAAATTGTAAACTTTATTGCAAAGTTAGTAAACAAAATGAAGAATTTTTTTCGTACGGCGTTTTTTTTTTTTTTTTTGGTTTTTCAATTATTTTTTATTGTGGTGAGATAATACGGATTTCGATTAAATCGTGGGTCATTTCACCTTAACGACTTGCATTGTGGGTTCGCGGACTCTAAAGCTTGCAATAAATCCCAACGTCATAGAACGACAAGTAAAACTTTTCGAAATAAAGCATAATTTCAATATTATTATTAATTATTTTTTCTTTTTTAAATCCAAGCTTCATTGTGGATTGTGATTAATAGGATTCTCGCGATCTTTCGGAAACGGATAGCTGTAATCACGTCGAACGAAAGAAAGAACTGACGGCTGGCGGTTCGGGACCGAAAAGGGACATATATATAAATATATATATATGTATGTGGGTCTATATATCTATATATATATCTCTTGACACGTTTTATATCCCACAAATATCGGAGATAGCGCGAAATTAAAATCGGAAGGTTTGCACCGGTAACTGAGTTGCGTCCGCTCCGGTAAACTGAAATTGCTGTGCCTGCGCATCGACCGACGGTGCAATTCTCGAGTCCTCCTCCTCCGAGCCGAAGTAACGCTCGATTATATCGAATGCCTTCTGATAGATCTCCATATTTTGATGCGACTGCAGGAACTCTATTTTGTCTAGGCCTGTAAATTAAAATTTAAAAAATGTTAAACGATCAGTTGCTAATTTTCTTTTTGCTTTTTTCGAGAGGATATTTTTCTGTGGGATAATTTTATTAAACATTCTGGGAGATCAAAAATCAATAAAAAACCTATCAGTTGCAATTTTTTTTTGCTTTTTTTCGCGAGGATATTTTTCTGTGGGATAATTTTATTAAACATTCTGGGAGATAAAAAATAAATGAAAAACCTATCAGTTGCAATTTTTTTTTGCTTTTTTTCGCGAGGATATTTTTTTGTGGGATAATTTAATTAAATATTCTGGGGGATAAAAAATAAATAAAAAAAACGATCAGTGGAAATTTTTTTTTTGCATTTTTTCGAGAGGATATTTTTCTGTGGGATAATTTAATTAAATATTCTGGGGGATAAAAAATAAATAAAAAAACGATCAGTGGAAATTTTTTTTTTTTTTGCATTTTTTCGAGAGGATATTTTTCTGTGGGATAATTTAATTAAATATTCTGGGGGATAAAAAATAAATTTAAAAAAACGATCAGTGGAAATAGTTTTTTTTTTGCATTTTTTCGAGAGGATATTTTTCTGTGGGATAATGTTATTAAATATTCTGGGGGGTAAAAAATAATTTAAAAAAAAAACAATCAGTGGAAATTTTTTTTGCATTTTTTCGAGAGGATTTTTTTCTGTGGCATAATTTAATTAAATATTCTGGGGGATAAAAAAAAATAAAAAACCTATCAGTTTCAATTTTTTTTGCATTTTTTCCAGAGGATATTTTTCTGTGGGATAATTTAATAAAATATTCTGTTGGATAAAAAATAAATAAAAAACCGATACGTTGCAATTTTTTTGGATATTTTTCTATGGTATAATTTAATTAAATATTCGAGGGATAAAAAATAAATTAAAAAACGATCATTTGAATTTCTTTTGCATTTTTTCGAGAGGATATTTTTCTGTCGAATAATTCAATAAAATATTCCGTGGGATAAAAAAAATAAAAAACCGATCAGTTGCCATTTTTTCTGAAGGCATTTCTGTTCAATTTTGATGAAATTTTCACAGAGAGTAGAGAAAATTGATTTTTATCGATGGCCGTTTTCCAAAATTGGATTCACGGTTCCATTTTCGATAAATTTATTCTCAAAATTGGGAAATTCAACACGCATTTAATAGGGCAACTGCTAATGAATTAATTTCCTCAGTCAAATTCGATTCGATCTGAATTTAAAAAACCAACATAATGTAGACTAAATTTGTACGAAAATATTGGTAAAATAAAATATCAGCATATTAATATTATTAATAAAGATATCCGGAAACAAGATATAATCGAAAAGGGATTCGTCTGAAACTTACCGTAACACTCTTCGATAATGACCGCGTATGGATTGATACCGCTGTGTACATTTGCGTCCTGCTCTCCCAGTCTCAGGATATTTTCCAAGCCATTCAATGCCACAAGTACTATTTTAGGATCCATAACGGTCAACAAATCGCACAGCGGTGGAATACATCCTTTCGCGACTAGATAGCGTATTTGTTCGGGTGTACCGCCACTCGTGCCGTTGGTTATTGCCCATGCGGCTTCCTTTCGAGTTTTGAACTCTGCCTTTCCGAGAATATCGATAAGAGCGGGGAAAATATTGGCATCGATAACCGCCTGTAATTTTTTTGTTTTTTATTCAATATTTTTCTTCCCACCTTTGCAATTTAATCTTGTAATTTCTCAACCACGTAGCTCGTATTTTCTCACCTGAATCTGTTGCGGATTACCGGCAACTATATTCGATACCGTCCAGCAAGCTTCTTTACGAATACTTTCTCGCGATGAGTTCAATAGATGCAAAAGACAAGGCAGAGTCGAACAATTCAGTACAACCTGAGTCTGAACGTCGTCACCAGTCACAATATTGCCAACTGCCCTCAATGCTGCACTCACTACGTTGTGTTCTTGATGCCTGCATCAATAATGAATTATTTATGATTTTTGATCAGGAAAAAGCGAATATTCAAACAAACATGTAGTAAATATCGTTTTGGGTCGCTCAAAACGCGCAAGTAAAACTAAAAGAATAATTATCGCACAATCGTTCATTAAACAAAAAGACGCATAGCCTCTAAATGATTAATTATGATTAATGGAACCGAAATTGATTTTCGACAAATTTCAATTCGAATATTGGTCATTCCTCAATCCTCATTTCCTTCCTATTCGCGAATATATACATTTGATTTTAATCAAATATTACTTATCGTTTTCACGAAAAAAAGGCCTTTGAAAAATACATTTTTTAAATACTCGGAATGGATAATTAATTATTGTTTATCAGGCAAGAGCGATTATTCGAATAAATATGTATTAAACATTTTTTTGGGATTGAGAAAACTTTTAACATTTATAAAATATCTAAAATAGCTTCTAGCTATTGTCGGTATTGATGTCTGCATCAATAATGAATTATTTATGATTGTCGATCAGGCAAAAGCGAATATTCAAACAAACATGTAGTAAATATCGTTTTGGGTCGCTCAAAACGCGCAAGTAAAACTAAAAGAATAATTATCGCACAATCGTTCATTAAACAAAAAAACGCATAGCCTCTAAATGATTAATTATGATTAATGGAACCGAAATTGATTTTCGACAAATTTCGATTCGAATATTGGTCATTCCTCAATCCTCATTTCCTTCCTATTCGCGAATATATACATTTGATTTTAGTCAAATATTACTTATCGTTTTCACGAAAAAAAGGCCTTTGAAAAATACATTTTTTAAATACTCGGAATGGATAATTAATTATTGTTTATCAGGCAAGAGCGATTATTCGAATAAATATGTATTAAACATTTTTTTGGGATTGAGAAAACTTTTAACATTTATAAAATATCTAAAATAGCTTCTAGCTATTGTCGGTATTGATGTCTGCATCAATAATGAATTATTTATGATTGTCGATCAGGCAAAAGCGAATATTCAAACAAACATGTAGTAAATATCGTTTTGGGTCGCTCAAAACGCGCAAGTAAAACTAAAAGAATAATTATCGCACAATCGTTCATTAAACAAAAAAACGCATAGCCTCTAAATGATTAATTATGATTGATGGAACCGAAATTGATTTTCGACAAATTTCAATTCGAATATTGGTCATTCCTCAATCCTCATTTCCTTGCTATTCGCGAATATATATATTTGATTTTAGTCAAATATTACTTATCGTTTTCACGAAAAAAAGGCCTTTGAAAAATACATTTTTTTAAATACTCGGAATGGATAATTAATTATTGTTTATCAGGCAAGAGCGATTATTCGAATAAATATGTATTAAACATTTTTTTGGGATTGAGAAAACTTTTAACATTTATAAAATATCTAAAATAGCTTCTAGCTATTGTCGGTATTGATGTCTGCATCAATAATGAATTATTTATGATTGTTGATCAGGAAAAAGCGAATATTCAAACAAACATGTAGTAAATATCGTTTTGGGTCGCTCAAAACGCGCAAGTAAAACTAAAAGAATAATTACCGCACAATCGTTCATTAAACAAAAAAACGCATAGCCTCTAAATGATTAATTATGATTAATGGAACCGAAATTGATTTTCGACAAATTTCAATTCGAATATTGGTCATTCCTCAATCCTCATTTCCTTCCTATTCGCGAATATATACATTTGATTTTAGTCAAATATTACTTATCGTTTTCACGAAAAAAAGGCCTCTGAATAATACATTTTTTAAATACGCGGAATGGATAATTAATTATTGTTTGTCAGGCAAAAGCGATTATTCGAATAAATATGTATTAAACATTTTTTTTGGGATTGAGAAAACTTTTAACATTTATAAAATATCTAAAATAGCTTCTAGCTATTGTCGGTATTGATGTCTGCATCAATAATGAATTATTTATGATTGTTGATCAGGTAAAAGCGAATATTCAAACAAACATGTAGTAAATATCGTTTTGGGTCGCTCAAAACGCACAAGTAAAACTAAAAGAATAATTATCGCACAATCGTTCATTAAACAAAAAAACGCATAGCCTCTAAATGATTAATTATGATTGATGGAACCGAAATTGATTTTCGACAAATTTCAATTTGAATATTGGTCATTCCTCAATCCTCATTTCCTTCCTATTCGCGAATATATACATTTGATTTTAGTCAAATATTACTTATCGTTTTCACGAAAAAAAGGCCTTTGAAAAATACATTTTTTAAATACTCGGAATGGATAATTAATTATTGTTTATCAGGCAAGAGCGATTATTCGAATAAATATGTATTAAACATTTTTTTTAGGATTGAGAAAACTTTTAACATTTATAAAATATCTAAAATAGCTTCTAGCTATTGTCGGTATTGATATCTGCATCAATAATTAATTGTTTATTGTTGTTGATCAGGTAAGAGCAAATATTCAAATAAAACGCTCGAACAAAAACAACAAAAAAATATCAAAGAACATCGCAAGAATTATCGCACGATCGTTCATTGAACAAAAATCGCATTGTCCCTGAACAATTAATTATGATTAATGGAATCGAAATTAATTTTCGACAAATTTCAATTCGAATATTGCTCATTCCTTAATTCTCATTTCCTTCCTTTTCGCGAATATATACATTTGATGTTAGACAAATATTACGTGCAATTTTCACGAAAAAAAAACTTGTTTAAAAAATAATTTTTTCATATACTCAAAATTGAAATAAACATGTATTAAACATTTTTTTGGGATTGAAAAAACTTTCGTTTCTAAAATATCTAAAATAGATTCTGGCTATTGTCGGTCGAATATAATAATTTTTTGTAGCCCAAATATTTCCAAATAATGCTCAAAGGTTATAAAATGTATTTTTATACACTGTAAAAATAATCTACTTGAAATTTAGTGTACTTTTACTGTAAGTTTTTATTCATAAACTAGTATATTAAATTTAGTATACAAGTGTAATGTAAAATTAATGTATGGTACAGCAAATTCAATAATTTAATTTAATTTTAAGGTAAAAGTACTTGAATTTTAATAATTTGCTTTAATTTTACTGGAAAAGTACATGAATTTTATACCACAATTGTACATTAAATTTCGATGACGAATTTATGAATAAAAACTTCCAATCTTTTCTAACAGTGTATTGAAAAAAAAAATTTTAACTGAAGAAAACTTACATCAAAAGCTCGACGAGACGTCTGCATACACCAGCGTCAATCACAGCTTGTATCTTCTCGTTAGGCCCGTCGCTCAAATATGACAAAGACCAACAGGCGTCAGCGAGTGTCTCAGCATCTCCGTTGTTCAAAAGATGAGCCAAAACCGGTAGACACGGAGCAACTTTTGGAAACGCCGGTGGTGGTGTTTTGCCGCGACATAGATTCGACAAAGCCCATACCGCGTTACGAATCATCGTTAAACGCGTGGTCTTCGACAGTAACCTAAATTAAATTTTTTTAAATTGTTGTCATA
Source organism: Ephialtes manifestator (assembly GCA_963970395.1). NCBI lineage: Eukaryota > Metazoa > Arthropoda > Insecta > Hymenoptera > Ichneumonidae > Ephialtes > Ephialtes manifestator. The sequence goes on along the minus strand of OZ019975.1, from coordinate 32,033,991 downwards.
TGAGTCATTCCACGGTACTTCAGCCACCCAAATTTTCGAAGTTGGAAAATGACTTTGAAAATAAGTAAGATTGAAGTACTAAGTCAAAAAAATTTCAGTCTCACTAGAATTTTTAGGTTTTGAAAAATGTGGAAATTTCATTTTTTCACTCTTTTCGTGATATCAAACGACGACGATTGATCGTAAAAAAATGTTCTAAAAAACGAAAATTCTCGTTTTTTCATCCTCCTTCAGAATAAAATGATGAAAAGTCATCGAGATTCTTACTGGAGTAATGGCGGTAGAATTCCGCTGTTCAGTATATGATCCCGACATTCCGGACTGTCACCCGCGATGTTTCCCAGCGCCCATACAGCTTGCTCCTGAACATCGTCGTATTCGGAGCTGAGTAACGCTATGAAAGTTGGTACAGCACCTGCAGTGATGACTATGTGCGTCTGTGAAGATGTGCCGCTTGCTATGTTCGTCAATGCCCACGCTGCCTCGAACTAAAAGCGATCAGCGAATTAAGTAAATTATTCATCACGAATTTACTGTTATACGATAAAATTTTGGCCATTAACTATAGCCAAAATTTTGCTATAATACAATAAAATTTCAGCCATTAATTGTGGCCGAAATTTTTGCTGTTATACAATAAAATTTTGGCCATTAACTGTGGCCAAAAATTTTACTGTTATACAATAAAATGTTGGCCATTAAATGTGGTCAAAATTTTGCTATTGTTATCCGATACAATTTTGGCAAAAATTTTGCAATTGTTATACAATACAATTTTGGCAAAAATTTTGCAATTGTTATACAATACAATTTTGGCAAAAATTTTGCAATTGTTATACGATATAATTTTGGCCATCAACTGTGGCCAAAATTTTGCTATTGTTATACAATAAAATTTTGCTCGCTATCTGTGGCCAAAATTTTGCTGTTATACGATACAATTTTGGCGAAAATTCTGCTATTGTTATACGATAAAATTTTGGCCGCTGTGGTCAAAATTTTGCTGTTGTTATACAATAAAATTTTGGTCGCTATCTGTGGCCAAAATTTTGCTGTTGTTATACAATAAAATGTTGGCCATTAAATGTGGTCAAAATTTTGCTATTGTTATCCGATACAATTTTGGCAAAAATTTTGCTATTGTTATACGATACAATTTTGGCAAAAATTTTGCTATTGTTATACAATACAATTTTGGCAAAAATTTTGCTATTGTTATACAATACAATTTTGGCAAAAATTTTGCAATTGTTATACGATATAATTTTGGCCATCAACTGTGGCCAAAATTTTGCTATTGTTATACAATAAAATTTTGGTCGCTATCTGTGGCCAAAATTTTGCTGTTATACGATACAATTTTGGCAAAAATTCTGCTATTGTTATACGATAAAATTTTGGCCGCTAACTGTAGCCAAAATTTTGCTGTTGTTATACAATAAAATTTTGGTCGCTATCGATGGCCAAAATTTTGCTATTGTTATACAATACAATTTTGGCCATCAACTGTGGCCAAAACTTTGCTATTGTTATACAATAAAATTTTGGTCGCTATCTGTGGCCAAAATTTTGCTGTTATACAATACAATTTTGGCGAAAATTCTGCTATTGTTATACGATAAAATTTTGGCCGCTAACTGTGGTCAAAATTTTGCTGTTGTTATACAATAAAATTTTGGTCGCTAACTATGGCCAAAATTTTGCTATTGTTATACAATAAAATTTTGGTCGCTATCTGTGGCCAAAATTTTGCTGTTATACGATACTATTTTGGCAAAAATTCTGCTATTGTTATACGATAAAATTTTGGCCGCTAACTGTGGTCAAAATTTTGCTGTTGTTATACGATATAATTTTCATCACTTACCTGTAGTGTGCAATTTTCATTGTTTTTCAAAAATTCGACAAATCGTGGCACGATTCCCGTTTTGATGACTTCGTCTATCGGTGGATTTGGTTCTCTGGACAACAATTTACGGAATTTCTGGGTCGCCGCGACTTGCTTCTCGACCTCTGTACTATAAAGATCGTCTACCATATCCTGGGTTATTGCCGGTGGTTCCTGAAATAAATCATATTTCGTTCTAAAAGCAAATTCGTCGTCAATGGTAAAAATTCAAATTACAGGTGCATATCATTACTTGAATTATTTTTCTTTATTTTTGTCGGCCAGTCGAAAATTATGTCAATTATAAATAATATTCATCAAAATAATTATTCTTTTTCAATATTTTTTTTTATAAATTCCTTTTTTTTTTTAGAGATAAAAGAAAATTAAATATATGTTTTATACCGTTAGGGGCGTAGGTACCAAATAGTCATCGTTAGTAGATGAGATACTCTCCTCATCCGCAGAAATGATTGGCACATTTCGCCTTTTCGACAATTGCTGCTCCCTCTTTTGTTTCCGTAATTGTACGCCTTCTTCCTCCCTCCGACGACGCAACTCTTGTGAGTCGAGCCCCACATTTTTGTATCTATACTTGTGTGTTGGTCCAGTTGACATCTGCAAATAGATATTAAACATAATCTAGAGAAAAAAGAATGGATCATTATGTTTTCTGGGTTTATTTATCTAAATTCTGGAGTATATTTTTTGTTTTTCAAGATTTCCCAGTTTATAGTAATACTTTGAAGGGAACTTCAGTGATTATTTCAAGATTTAAAAATGTAATTGGATATAATTTTTGTTCTTCTAATCATAGAAATTAAAAGTAAAAAAAAAATTATGGCCAACTTTAAGTTTTTATTTTTTATGCACGAAAATTAGTGAAGTGGTATAACCTGATAAATTAAAAAACCATTTGCACAATCTAACAAAATCTTAGTATAAAACCAATGCCCTATTTATAGCAGTCCAACCTATATTAAGTTACAACATTTTCAAGGCTCAAATTCTGCCAATTTGCTCATCTTCGTTTTTTACTTATACTGGGGTAGATTTGTACCCCACAGTATCTCTTAAGGATGACATTTTTTTTACTTAGTGCAATTAATCAAATATCACTATAATCACAATGAGACCTCATAGAGCCATTTATCACAAATCTCACTCAAGATTAAGACAATTAAAGTCTGGCATTTCCCAAGAACCAGTTAACCAAATTGGTTTTGGCACAGACCAAAAAGTTTTTCACTTCAATCTTCAAATAACAAAAGTTTACCATATTTGTCAGTAGACTGAAAAAAAAATCCACTCTGTGAGACATTTTTACTTTCTCAGGTAATTTTATCACAGTTTCTGCACACCCTTAAGAGCAATTAAATACTGGCAACAAAATGACATTGTTGAATATTCAGTGACAATATAAGAACACCCCCCTTAAGGGTTATATCTCGATCATAATTGTTAAACCTTTTCACTTTCTCAAAATTACCCCCTTAAGGGAAATCAAATACTGGCAACAACATTACATTGTCGGATATTCAGTGACAATGAAAAAACACCCTTAAAGGTTATATCTCGATCGTGATTATTAAACCTTTTCACTTTCTCAAAATTACACCCTTAAGAGCAATAAAATATTGAAAACAACATTACATTATTGGATATTCAGTGACAATGAAAGAACACCCTTAAAGATTATATCTCGATCGTGATTATTAAACCTTTTCACTTTCTCAAAATTACCCCCTTAAGAGCAATAAAATATTGGCAACGATATTGGATATTCAGTGACAATGACAGAACACCCTTAAAGGTTATATCTCGATCCTACTTGTTAAATCTTTTCACTATCTCAAAATTACCCCCTTAAGTGCAATAAAATATTGGAAACAACATTACATTGATAGATATTCGGTGACAACAGAAGAACACCCTTAAAGTTTACATCTCGACAATGATTTCACTTTCTCAAAATTACCCCCTTAAGAGCAATCAAATATTGGCAATAACATTACATTGTCCGATATTCAGTGACAATGAAAGAACACCCTTAAAGGTTATATCTCGACAGTGATTATTAAACCTTTTCACTTTCTCAAAATTACCCCCTTAAGAGCAATAAAATATTGGCAACAACATTACATTATTGGATATTCAGTGACAATGAAAGAACACCCTTAAAGGTTATATCTCGACAGTGATTATAAAACCTTTTCACTTTCTCAAAATTACCCTCTTAAGAGCAATAAAATATTGGCAACAACATTACGTTATTGGATATTCAGTGACAATGAAAGAACACCCTTAAAGTTTACATCTCGACAATGATTTCACTTTTTGAAAATTACCCCCTTAAGAGCAATAAAATATTGGCAACAACATTACATTATTGGATATTCAGTGACAATGAAAGAACACCCTTAAAGGTTATATCTCGACAGTGATTATTAAACCTTTTCACTTTCTCAAAATTAACCCCTTAAGAGCAATCAAATATTGGCAATAACATTACATTGTCCGATATTCAGTGACAATGAAAGAACACCCTTAAAGGTTATATCTCGACAGTGATTATTAAACCTTTTCACTTTCTCAAAATTACCCCCTTAAGAGCAATAAAATATTGGCAACAACATTACGTTATTGGATATTCAGTGACAATGAAAGAACACCCTTAAAGGTTATATCTCAACAGTGATTATTAAACCTTTTCACTTTCTCAAAATTACCCCCTTAAGAGCAATAAAATATTGGCAACAACATTACGTTGTTGGATATTCAGTGACAATGGAAGAACACAGTGAACCCTTAAAGGTTATGTCTCGATCGTGATTGATCATTTCCGTGGGTGTATCGGGCTTAAAAAGTGTCGCGACTTAAGAGGTTCACGATCGTAAGCCAATATTTATTTCCGTACGGAGGATTGCAACGTCCCAAAGACGCGAGACTTTCGGAATTCCTTCGTGTCTCGGTGAAATTGGACATTTTGGCACAGATCAGGGGTCTCCCGATTGACATTGGCCTCTCTCATCGGGTCTCACTGTTCGATGAGATGACTACTCGCGTTATATTCCGCCTTATAAACACTACGCTATTTTTCGAGCCGAAAGAAGAAAAATATCCCGTCTACTTACGATTGCAAAACGATCCGGCACAGCGCGATGATTATGCGTACGATATCATAAGAATATTAGCCAGATACCGCCACACTTTTCTCCTCGTTTGTTCTGGCTCACGGCGAGAAGCGAGTTAAGCAAGTGCTGATCGCTGCTGATTGCGGTGAAGAGAGAAACCTTGGGGCGAACTCCGCGCGTAGAGAATCACGGGTTTCATTTTTTGGCCGTCTCTGATAGGCTGATTCGGCTAGAGCTTCGCTGACTTCCACTCGATGATTGGCAGTCACTGTCATTTTACTTCGTCTCTTTCCTTCGCGTTGCCTTGAAATTTTCACTTTCTCTACTCTACTTTATATATTACTCACTAAACTTAGATTTAGAATAATTTCAGATGATCGCAATTATCGAATTATCGTTCGGGAATAATTTTTTATAACTCCAATTTTTTAATTCCAATTTTAGAATTATTTTTAATAATTTCACTTTTAGATTAATTGAGATAATCATGATTTTTGAATTTTTTTTCGTGAATACATTCTTTATTTCGAGAACTCTATTTTCAGACTGGTTGGAATAATTTTTAATTTATTTTATTTATTTTATTATTTTATGTATTTATATATTTTATTTATTTTTTATTTATTCTCAAATAATTACGGCTAAGCATTATTTTTATTCTATTTTTTAAATAATTTTGGATAACTGGAATTTTCGAAATTTGGTTGTAGAATAATTTAGAACAAATTAATTTTAATCTTGATGTAGATTAGGAAGTAGATTTGTAGACACAATTAATGCACTCCACATATAAATCTCTAGCTTTATTTTTTTTTCAAATTGAGAGATTCCATGTAGAATAAATTAATCAAATTCGGGAAATCAAATACATTTAATTATTTCCAGTAAAAAATATTGTTTTTATTGCGAAACGTGTGGTAAACGAAAGAACGATAGATTTCGTACTTCTCTATTTCTAGTGTCGCGTGCATGAAAATTCATTTCCGGTTGGAAAGAACGCAACCTAATTTACCGACTACAGTGGAATTCACCAAAGCCTATAGTGAGTTAACGACAATCTAAGTTGGTAGCCGTGAACTTAGTCGCCAAACTGGGGCCCTATTCTCGAGTTTTATCGTATGCAATATTTTGTGAAAGTTACTAGATTATCGCATGCCTCGTCAAAACTGTATTCTCGAGCGGTGATACGTCGGTCGTATACGATAATTATCGAATACTTCGTATCGAGTGGGTAGTCGCATACGATATCTAGGGGTGCGTTCCGAATGACGAGCTGTTTCGTCGATCGATGCGCATGCGCAATAATCTCCGTCAAGATTTACGGTGAAGTTTAAGGGGAGGGAGTCAGGTCAAAAAAATTGATTTTGGAAATTCAATATCATTAAAATCCTATTGCATATAAAAATGCCCAATGCACTATATTGTTGGTGCTCGATGAAAGAATTCTTTACTGTCGTCTGACTTGCATATGCTTTTCAATATTATCTTAAGCAAAGTTCTTCGGTTTTCCATTCTGCGCATGATTCAGATCAAACTACTAGGCAGATTGAAATGGTTGACATCTCATTTTCTTCTTCATGAAAAGATACACCGGCTAAATGGAGCAAACTATTTTTTTTCATTCTGAAAGCAAAGTTAATCACTGATTTAGAAAATAGCATAAAATTTATTTATTAATAATTATGTTACTTAAAAAATATTACAGTTTATTAACATCTGCTTCATTTAGCCGGTGTATCTGTTCATGAAGAAGAAAATGAGACGTCAGCCATTCCAATCTGCCTAGTAGTTTGATCTGAATCATGCGCAGAATGGAAAACCTAAGATCTTTGCTTAAGATAATATTTAAAAGCATATGCAAGTCAGACGACAGTAAAAAATCCTTTAATCGAGTACCAACAATATAGTGCGTTGGGCATTTTTATATGCAATAGGATTTGGATGATATTGAATTTCCAAAATCAATTTTTTTGACCTGACTCTCTCCCCTTAAGAATTATAGTAAAAGTTGAAGATAGGGGAAACAGTTTGTTCGTTTCTATTAATTCCAAAGCACGGATTAGCCATTTATAAAGTATTAACATTTTTTATCCCCACCTCACGATCGGACAACTTTTTGCCGTACCTCACGAGTAGGGTGAATAGTTGTCGTCCGATCAGGAGACGAGGATAATATTTGAATTCTTTACAAATAGGCAAATCCATGAGAAATCTAATTATTCATACTTCAGTACCAGTATAAATAAAACAATTGTTTTTTTATGTTTCCACTTTTATTATACTTCTTAAAGTTTACCGTAAATCTCGGCAAAAACCATTGCGCATGCGCATCGAACAACAAAACACCTCGTCATTCGGAACGCAGCCTAGATCTCGTATACATTTTTTAAGGTGATGTGACACATGTTCGAAAACTGCAATCGGTATAAAATACTGTAATCAAAACTACTCAGTGGCGCTTAATATTTTAGATGAAAAAAAAATAGGTTTTACTCCGTCGTAGATAGACGAAGTCAAAGCTAATTTGCTTTTGTCTGAAATATTAACCGGCTTTGAGTAGATTTGATTACAGTTTTCGATATCGATTGCAGTTTTCGAACATGTGTCACATTACCTTAATATCTTCTGCTTACGGCCATTTAGTTCGTTCACAAAGTTTGTGTTTCAAAAAAATAGTAAATTATTAATTTACGGTACGACTGCTGACTAACGATTGAGAGAAAATAATGAAGAATCAAAAACTTAAATTTTTTACTCTCGCGGTTCTTGAACCCGCGCATGCCTGCACTGTAAAAAAAATCTATTTGAAATTTAATGTACTTTTACTGGAAGTTTTTATACATAGACTAGTATATTAAATTTTGATATACAGGTGTAATGGAAAATTAATGTATGGTACATTCAATAATTTTACAGTAGAAATACTTGAATTTTAATAATTTGCTTTAATTTTACTGGGAAAGTACCTGAATTTTATACCACAATTGTATAATAAATTTCGATGGCGAGTTTATGCATAAAAACTTCCAGTCTTTTCTAACAGTGTGAAGAAAACCCCTTAGTGGGCAACCTGCAATAAAACATTTGGTTGCCAGAGATTGACTCATGGACTTTTGCAGCAATAAAGCATCTGGTCACCATGAGACTTGCATTTTCAGGCAGACCCTTTATCCGCGAACATTTTTTTTAATGCAATATCTTTGGTTTGTACATGTATTGTGCATGAACAGTATATGTTTCTAGAAAATTAATAGTTTTGCTTTATCAAAAAGGTTTCGTCTATGCACGTCAATAATACATAGTGTCACGTGCGATGCTCCGCTTGTAATTTAATTGGGTTAAATCGGTGATTCCAATTTTGCGACGCAACAAATTTAAACCATATTATGTTCACTACTTGGAACTGGAGAGACTGCGCGAATATTACAATAGGAACAATATTTTTTAACATCTATTTAGCGACGTATAAAATCTGTAATACAGACATCGGCACTTTCTGTTGCTTAAAAATTTGCAAACTTTGTTTTTTATATCCTACGATTTATTTATTGTTTATTTAATATAATTTATCTATTTGTACATAACGAAAATTTTTTTTTACTTCAATTTATTTTTTTTTATTCGTAAAAATAATCTTTCTTCTTTTAAACATTTCTTTCAAGTAAACAACTGCCAGTGAAAATTTATAAAATTGTACAATGCGGTAGATATTTCACTGGCAAATTAAGCTACACCAAAAACCATTTCGTATCATAACTTATAATTATTCCCCAATATGCATCAACTAAGACGGATTGGAAATAAAATTAATTATCAAAAAAAATTGCAGTGTTTAGTAGGTAAATATAAAATTTGAACTATAATCAAAGTGTATATAAATATAAATTAAAACCTTAATAAAATAACGCAAATGTCACGACTTTTTTTTCAGAAAATTCTTTCAAAATTTTTTTTTATTAATATTAATTTTCCGCAGGTCCTGGTGAAGGAAATGCTGGATGAGGCACAAACAAAAAAAGAAGATTTGTACAAAACGGTTAATCGCATCATGGAGGAAGTCGAGGAATTTTGGTGTATTAAGCTACACCAAAAACCATTACGTATCATAACTTCCAATTATTCCCCAATATGCATTAACTAAGAGACGGACTGGAAATAAAATTGAGTATCAAAAAAATTGCAGTGTTTGATAGGTAAATATAAAATTTGAACTAAAATTAAAGTGTGTATAAATAAAAATCTTAATAAAATAACGCAAATGCCACGACTTTTTTAAAGTCATTTACTTGACAAATTATCCTAAACGTGCTTTAATTTTTTCGTCCTCTTTTGCCGTTTTTTTTCCCTACGTCTTAGAGAAAACTAGGACGACGCGTTTAGAAAAAGATAGGCATGTTGTTGGGTGTCGGTGCAAGACGTGGCGTTGTCATTAATCTGGGACTTCGAGACTGATTTCGCACGTGGCTCGTTCTCGGCGTTTTGTTAGGCGTATTAACGACGGACAAGTTCTTTCGTAGTGGTTTTATCGGAGTTTTCACAGGAGTTCGCATTTTCGTTTGGCTCTTGCTGCGGACATTTTTAAGCACCTGCTCTGGCAATATGGAACTGCGAAGCTCCTCGCGATTTTCCAAATGTTGTTGAAACTGCTCGTACTGAGAAACACTGCCAATTGTCGTCTGTATGTCGTTCGCCGCCTCTGCCGCCTTCGCCGAGCGATTTGACGTGTTCAGGGCCTTGGAACTGGCCACCAAACGTCTTGGAAGCTGAATATGAGAAGAATAATTGGCTTATCATTAAAATCCATAATTGTTGATACTTAATTGCAAAAATGTTCCAATTGTCAAAACGACGTGACACTCGTTTTTGGGATTGTCATAAATTTTTGTTTTACAAACGCAAAAGTGTAAAAATTAAGTACAAAGTGAATGTTATCATTTTAGAAAATTAATATCATATAGTATATCGTGAATTAATTTAGTTGTATTTTTTCATGTATATGTAAATTGTTTCATAGTTTGGGTTCTATTTTGTTTCTTTTTTTTTAATTTAAGGAGAAATCCGTGTAAATAAACAAATGAAAGTTTAACAAAAGCTTCTGTCTCGGCGAGTTTTTATCATGAAAAAGAATAGAAATCTAGGTACTGACTTTTTTTATTTTTGAATTTTTTTGAAAAAAAAAAAATTGGAATAAACGTATATTTATACGATTTTTTTAAGCACGAGACTTACCCGGCCGCTTCGTCGAATCCTCGTAGTGAGGACCGTCGGACGAGCCTTCTCACTTTGAACGAGTCGACGCTTAGCCAAATTAGTTCGCGGTGATCTGTCATCCATCTTTTTTACGGAAGTGTAACCAGGTCTAAGCAAACTTGCAGCTGTTGCCGGTGTTCTCCGCGACATACTCATAGTTGGAGTTTTCTTCAAGGACTTGTCCTTTGCTTTTGCCTGTTAGAATAATACGTTTTTTAAACAAATCTTTAAAAAAAATTACAACCTTGCACGATGCTTCCTCATTATTTTTCGCTTTTTACAAAACTTCCTCATAGACGTAGTTACTTTGCATCCTTGTTTTAAATAAAATAAATAAACATGTTGTGAATTCGTTCTCTTTTCTATTTCATTATTTCGTTATTACTAGAGCGTTTCCGAAAGTAAAAAAAATGGACATTTTCCATTCTATAAATTACTCACACGAGCCTTCTTCATTGTTTCTTTCACTTCCAAAAAGTCTTCCCAAGCTTGCGTTAGGAAATCGCTGTACGCCATACCATCGATGGTAAACGGCTCATTATTTATATCCTCATAATTTTGAATCAACGCTTTCAGCTGCTCGTCGAGCTTAGGCAGCCTCTTCTGAATGATCTTACGTTGTTTTTCCTCGGCCAATAACTGGCCGCCACGATTGTGTAAACGCTCTGGATCATTGGCGCGCTGATCGAGTTCCTTAGCTTTTTCCCACATGCTTTCGCGCTCGTTCAGAAGATCGTATATTTTTCTGTTAAGCGTTGAATCGTTAAATGGATGAAGTTACACAATTTTATTTTTATTTTTGAAGTTTTAAAATTTAAACACAAAAATCTTTCTCTGTGTATTTCAACATTTTTTTTCTTCTTTTTTTGCAAAAAGTTTATCTGTACTGAAACTTACTTGTTCTTATTGTAATATTCGCGCAGTCTCTCCACTTCCAAGTCGTGAAGAGTAAGGAGGTTCTCAGTGAAAGTTTGAACATAATATGGTTTGAATTTGTTTCGTTGAGTTTCGTCGAATCTGCACATGTCCCAAAGTTTTCTCAATTGTTCGCGAACTTTTTCCACATATCTGGCGATGTTTTCGCTGCGGATTTGTTTGCATCGTTTTATTTCCTCGTTCAACTGCAAAAGACGAAAGTCGTGAAATTTTCCAAGGAGAAGCTTTGGTTCCACAAATTGGTTTCTTTTTTTCTTAAATATCGGAATTTTAAAAAAACTTCCGATATGAAAAAATGTCTAACTTGAGAACCACTTGTAGTTATCAGTCTGAAATTTTGCGCGCTTATAAAGCAGACATTCCTTTTTATTCTTGACAATTTTTTGTTGAAATTGATACGTCCAAAATGTTTATTTAAAATTTTATAGAATGCAATATTTTTTTCACTCGAAAATTCTTGATGTCTAAAATATTCGACTCAAGTTTCTGAAAAAGTTTGTAAGTACAAGTCTATGATTTCGACTTACCCCGTGAATATCTGCAACACTGCAACCTGAGTACTTGTCGAGAAAAGCCCGGCAATGATGTTCCGGCAATTCGAGACATTTCCACATCTCCAAGAGTTCCTCGCGCTTGAGCGCAGCTTTTTCCTTCGCGGTTTCCAAGCGTTCCTGAAGATTCTGTCGCATTTCGCGCAATTTAACCATATTTGTCGCGGTGAATATAAATTTATCGGGTTTGTTGCAGACGATGTGCTCGAATTCGAGAGCAGGTGTGAAGCTGAGATCATCCATTATGTTCAGAATGGAGCGACGCATTTCCTTAAATGTGTTCTCCAAGCGATTCTGTATTTTAAAAATCGATCGTTATGTCACGTCCCAATATCCGCGCCTTAAATTATTTTTTATATCAAAAATATCTGTATATATATTTTTTAACATCTATAATCTGCATTAGAAATTAAAACCTCTCCGTGACAGTTATTAGATAAATTTCACAAAACTGTTTCTAAAAAAATGCATAGATTATAAATACATTTCAAAAACCATTTAATATGTAATCTGAAACTTTTTCATGAGGACATAATGACTTCTCCATCAGTTTTTAATATAAAAAAATTAAATTCTAAAATTGTTAAAAACTTCTTTAAAAGATCATATTTTTAAAAAACGATGTCTTCTGTGAACATTGTTGTGCCAATTAATTTTTTACTATCGTCAACGTATATTTTTTTCTTTGCATTTTTTCATTTTTGTTGCGATATGGTGGCAAAAGCGTTTAAATTCTAAAAGGCTCAGAGTATGCGCCAGAAATGTATGTTTGAATCGTTGATTGACTTTTTACCTTCTCAGATTCCTGCCGTTCCAAGTAAGATTTGAAATTTTCAAGTTCCTCAAAACTCGGAACGCCCTCGATTTTTCCTGTTGGTTGGGAACCGATTGCTCTGCAAATTTCATGTTCCTGCAAGACAAACAATTTTTGTTATACTAACTTGCAAATATATCATTAAAGATCTTGGGCTCATTTGAAGGACGAAAATTCCCTGCCTTTTCTAAAAGTTCTTGCAAATAATTGAGACGTTGCTCCTTCATCTGCTTCAGAACTGTAACCTGATTTTGTAAGATCGGTTGAAGATCGATCATAGGGACATTGTCAAGTTTGCTCAGGCCTGGATCCGTTTTTAGTTCTTTGCCCAATTCCTCGACTTCTTCCATGATGCGATTAACCGTTTTGTACAAATCTTCTTTTTTTGTTTGAGCCTCATCCAGCATTTCCTTCATCAGGGCCTGCAGAAAATTAATATTAATAAAAAAAATGTCTTTGAAAGAATTTTCTGCAACAACCAGAAGATCAGAACAAAAAAAAAAAAAGAAAACATTGAATGTCGTTGGAGATGGTAACTATAGATTGTGAACAATAATAATAATGATAATGATCTGGTGCGATGATCGATTTTTCGTCTAGAATAATAACATCGGGCGCATCAAGCTCCAGATATATATATGAGTCTCTCATATATGTATTGACGTATGAATGACCTATGTATATAGCTGTAATCCATGTTTACATTCTAGGCGAAATGTGACACAGCTACAGCACCATCAGGAAAACTCAAGGGCAATTTTTTCCATCAGCGTATCGCCACACGTTTTTCTGCATGTTTCCTGTGTTTTCCGAGCGTTATCCAGAGGCGAAAAAAAAAAAATAATAATACCGAAAAATTATTAATAGATTAATAAGAGATAAAAATCGTTTGCCAAATTTTTTCTATTTTCCATTTATTCATCCGAGATCTATTTGTTGCGTCTTCTGAATACTGCTGGATTTTTATAAAAAGAATTTTGGAACTACTTTTAAATCAATTAATTAATTAACAAGTATAACTAAATATTACCATGAGGTGGTTGTGCGCTTGCTCGCAGTACGAATTGCGAGCATTTTCCTTGAATCCAATTTCGTCGCATATTCTATACAACTTTGAAAATAAATCCTCGGTGGCTGCATTAATCTTCTCGACGGTCGATAGCCTGATTAACAGATACATTTATAAATATATTAAACCATTGTAAATGTGTAAAAGCGTTTTTGCCAATATCTTTCAATCTGCCTAATTTTGAATGAAAACAGATTTTTTTGTTTTTTAAGTAAATATTCTATATCTTTTTAACATTTTGAACGATTTAGACAAAAATTAATCCTGCCATATTTCAAACAATAATCTTTATGTGTACAAAATCTGAGTATAGTACCTAAATAACTATAAGAGTTAGAGCCTTAACAATAATAACAATCTTGCAAATACACATACAAACTGACTAAATTTCTTAACATTTTTACCATCTTTCTAATCCTGACATGAAAATGCGACATAAAAAAATGTTACAAAAAATTAGCTCCGTATGAAAGTAAAATTATTACATTTATAAATACATTAAACCATTGTAAATGTATAAAAGCGTTTTTACCAATATCTTTCAATCTGCCTAATTTTGAATGAAAACAGATTTTTTGGTTTTTAAGTAAATATTCTATATCTTTTTAACATTTTGAACGATTTAGACAAAAATTAATCCTGTCATATTTTCAACAATAATCTTTATGTGTACAAAATCTGAGTATAGTATCTAAATAACTATAAGAGTTAGAGCCTTAACGATAACAACAATCTTGCAAATACACATACAGACTAAATTTCTTAATATTTTTACCGTCTTTCTAATCCTGACATAAAAATGCGACATAAAAAAATGTTACAAAAAATTAGCTCCGTATGAAAGTAAAATTATTACATTTATAAATACATTAAACCATTGTAAATGTATAAAAGCGTTTTTACCAATATCTTTCAATCTGCCTAATTTTGAATGAAAACAGATTTTTTGGTTTTTAAGTAAATATTCTATATCTTTTTAAAATTTTGAACTATTTAGGCAAAAATTAATCATGCCATATTTTAAACAATAATCTTTATGTGTACAAAATCTGAGTATAGTACCTAAATAACTATAAGAGTTAGAGCCTTAACGATAACAACAATCTTGCAAATACACATACAGACTAAATTTCTTAACATTTTTACCATCTTTCTAATTCTGACATGAAAATGCGACATAAAAAAATGTTACAAAAAATTAGCTCCGTAAGAAAGTAAAATTATTACATCTATAAATACATTAAACCATTGTAAATGTATAAAAGCGTTTTTACCAATATCTTTCAATCTGCCTAATTTTGAATGAAAACAGATTTTTTGTTTTTTAAGTAAATATTCTATATCTTTTTAACATTTCGAACGATTTAGGCAAAAATTAATCCTGTCATATTTTCAACAATAATATTTATGTGTACAAAATCTGAGTATAGTACCTAAATAATTATAAGAGTTAGAGCCTTAACAATAACAACAATCTTGAAAATACACATACAGACTAAATTTCTTAACATTTTTACCATCTTTCTAATCCTGACATGAAAATGCGACATAAAAAAATGTTACAAAATAATTAGCTTTGTAAGAAAGTGAAATTATTACATTTATAAATACATTAAACCATTGTAAATGTATAAAAGCGTTTTTACCAATATCTTTCAATCTGCCTAATTTTGAATGAAAACAGATTTTTTGTTTTTTAAGTAAATATTCTATATCTTTTTAACATTTTGAACGATTTAGGCAAAAATTAATCCTGCCATATTTTAAACAATAATCTTTATGTGTACAAAATCTGAGCATAATAGCTAAATAACTATAAGAGTTAGAGCCTTAACGATAACAACAATCTTGCAAATACACATACAGACTAAATTTCTTAACATTTTTACCATCTTTCTAATCCTGACATAAAAATGCGACATAAAAAAATGTTACAAAAAATTAGCTCCGTAAGAAAGTAAAATTATTACATTTATAAATACATTAAACCATTGTAAATGTGTAAAAGCATTTTTGTCAATATCTTTCAATCTGCCTAATTTTGAATGAAAACAGATTTTTTGTTTTTTAAGTAAATATTCTATATCTTTTTAACATTTCGAACGATTTAGGCAAAAATTAATCATGCCATATTTTAAACAATAATCTTTATGTGTACAAAATCTGAGTATAGTATCTAAATAACTATAAGAGTTAGAGCCTTAACGATAACAACAATCTTGCAAATACACATACAGACTAAATTTCTTAACATTTTTACCATCTTTCTAATCCTGACATGAAAATGCAACATAAAAAAATGTCACGAAAAATTAGCTCTGTAAGAAAGTAAAATTATCAAAACATGTTTTATAAATAGGAGAACTTAAGGTTTGCTAAACACTCAATATTAGCATCTTAAAAAAATAATGTTTATCATAGGTTAAGAACTAGATGTTTTTCTGACATCCCTCTTAATTTATGAAAAGTTTTCTACGAGTAAACCGCGTTTATTAACAGCTAGAAACGCTGTTGATTATGCAAAGTATACAAGGCACAGCAGAGAGTCAAGAAAATGGCGTTTTCGGTATCGCTTGTACGAAATCGTTGACTAAATCCTCAAATAATTTTTCGCAGTTCTCACGTACATTTATACCCGTAAAAAGATATTTACTTTCTCGTTTTTTGTATTAACGTTAGATATAAGCATAAATATTAGTCGAGATGCGAGTAGTAATATTGCAACTTACCAAGGCGGGATTTTCGCCATTGTAGGATGTTTTGCATAAATCACTGAATAAACGCATAACTCTAAATACTGTAGAACTATTATTACTCCTATCGCGAAGTTAATACACAAATGAAATACATGAAATGGAATTCATTAGGGTTTGATGAGTTCGATTGAACTCACACGCGATGGCCAAGACTTTGGAGGGAACTGACCGCTTGCAGCCTTTTAACTTAGCTTTGTACCTGTTGTACTGTAAACGTTTTTCTTTTGAATTTGTAGAGAGATGACCATTGGCTCTCGCGTTTCCATCGCTATATACTTGGCGCATGCGCTCTTCAATTTACCGCGAATAATGGTACGTTTTCATACAAGCGACACATGCGAAAGAGACAACTATATCGTTTGTCTTTGTCTATCGCATGCGAAAGAAACAACTATAATCGTTTGTCTTTGTCTATCGCATGATTCGTATGTGAAAGAAACAACTATATCGTTTGTCTTTGTCTATCGCATGAGAAAGAAAGAAAGAAACAACTATATCGTTTGTCCTTGTCTATCGCATGCGAAGGAAAGAAACAACTATATCGTTTGTCCTTGTCTATCGCATGCGAAAAAAAGACACAACTATATCATTTATCTTTGTCTATCGTACGCGAAAGAAAGAGACAACTATATATTTTGTCTTCGTCTATCGCATGCGAAAAAAAGACAACTATATCATTTGTATTTGTCTATCGCACGCGAGAGAAAGAGACAACTATATCGTTTGTATTAGTCTATCTCATGCGAAAGAAAGACACAATGATATCGTTTGTCTTTGTCTATCGCATGCGAAAGAAAGAGACAACTATATCATTTGTCTTTGTCCATCGCATGCGAAAGAAAGAGACAACTATATCTTTTGTCTTTGTCTATCGCATGCGAAAGAAAGAGACAACTATATCTTTTGTCTTTATCTATCGCATGCGAAAAAAGACACAATTATACCACTTGTCTTTGTCTATCGTACGCGAAAGAAAGAGACAACTATATCGTATGTCTTCGTCTATCGCATGCGAAAGAAAGAGACAACTATATTTTTGTCTTTGTCTATCGCATGCGAAAAAAGACAACTATATCATTTATCTTTGTCTATCGTACGCGAAAGAAAGAGACAACGATATCGTTTGTATTTGTCTATCGCATGTGTCGCTTGTATGAAAACGTACCATTACTCGAGGTAAATTGAAGAGCGCATGCGCCAAGCATATAGCGAAGGAAATGCGAGAGCCAATGGGCATCTCTCTCTACAAATTCAAAAGAAAAACGTTTGCGGTGCAACATTACACGGTTAAAGGAAGAAGGCAGCCGGCAGACAGTTTCATCCAAAGTCTTGGCCATCGCGTGTGAGTTCAATCGAACTTATCAAACCCTAATAAATTCCATTTCATGTATTTCATTCGTGTATTAAGTTGACGATATTAGTAATAATAGTTCTACAGTATTTAGTTGTTACGTGTTTATCAGTGATTTATGCAAAATATCGTACAATGGCGGAAATCCCGCCTTGGTAAGTTACAATATTACTACTCGCATCTCGACTAATTTTTATGCTTGTATGTAACGTTAATACAAAAAAACGAGAAAGTAAATATCTTTTTACGGATATAAATGTATGTGAGAACTGCGAAAAATTATTTGAAGATTAAGTCAACGATTCCCTACAAGCGATACCGAAAACGCCATTTTCTTGACTCTCTGCTGTGAATTGTATACTTTGCATAATCAACAGCGTTTTTAGCTGTTAATAAACGCGGTTTACTCGTAGAAAAATTTTCATAAATTAAGAGGGATGTCAGAAAAACATCTAGTTCTTAACCTATGAAAAACATTATTTTTTAAGATGCTAATATTGAGTGTTTAGCAAACCTTAAGTTCTCCTATTTATAAAACATGTTTTGATAATTTTACTTTCTTACAGAGCTAATTTTTAGTAACATTTTTTTATGTTGCACTTTCATGTCAGGATTAGAAAGATGGTAAAAATGTTAAGAAATTTAGTCTGTATGTGTATTTTCAAGATTGTTGTTGTTGTTAAGGCTCTAACTCTTAAAGTTATTTAGGTATTACGCTCAGATTTTGTACGCATGAAGATTATTGTTGAAAATATGGCAGGATTAATTTTGGCCTAAATCGTTCAAACTGTTAAAAAGATATAGAATATTTACTTAAAAAACAAAAAATCTGTTTTCATTCAAAATTAGGCAGATTGAAAGATATTGGCAAAAACGCTTTTACACATTTGCAATGGTTTAATGTATTTATAAATGTAATAATTTTACTTTCTTACGGAGCTAATTTTTTGTAACATTTTTTTATGTCGCATTTTCATGTCAGGATTAGAAAGATGGTAAAAATGTTAAGAAATTTAGTCAGTTTGTATGTGTATTTGCAAGATTGTTGTTGTTAAGGCTCTAACTCTTATAATTATTTATGTATTATACTCAGATTTTGTACACATAAAGATTATTGTTGATAATATGGCAGGATTAATTTTTGTCTAAATCGTTCAAAATGTTAAAAAGATATAGAATATTTACTTAAAAAACATAAAATCTGTTTTCATTCAAAATTAGGCGGATTGAAAGATATTGGCAAAAACGCTTTTACACATTTACAATGGTTTAATGTATTTATAAATGTAATAATTTTACTTTCTTACTGAGCTAATTTTTTGTAACATTTTGTTATGTCGCATTTTCATGTCAGGATTAGAAAGATGGTAAAAATGTTAAGAAATTTAGTCAGTTTGTATGTGTATTTGCAAGATTGTTGTTGTTGTTAAGGCTCTAACTCTTATAGTTATTTAGGTATTACACTCAGATTTTGTACACATAAAGATTATTGTTGAAAATATGGCAGGATTAATTTTTGCCTAAATCGTTCAAAATGTTAAAAAGATATAGAATATTTACTTAAAAAAAAAACTGTTTTCATTCTAAATTAGGCAGATTGAAAAATATTGGCAAAAATGCTTAAACACATTTACAATGGTTTAATGTATTTATAAATGTAATAATTTTACTTTCTTACGGAGCTAATTTTTTGTAACATTTTGTTATGTTGCATTTTCATGTCAGGATTAGAAAGATGATAAAAATGTTAAGAAATTTAGTCTGTATGTGTATTTGCAAGATTGTTGTTGTTGTTAAGGCTCTAACTCTTATAATTATTTATGTATTACACTCAGATTTTGTACACATAAAGATTATTGTTGAAAATATGGCAGTATTAATTTTTGCCTAAATCGTTCAAACTGTTAAAAAGATATAGAATATTTACTTAAAAAACAAAAAATCTGTTTTCATTCAAAATTAGGCGGATTGAAAGATATTGGCAAAAACGCTTTTACACATTTACAATGGTTTAATGTATTTATAAATGTAATAATTTTACTTTCTTACGGAGCTAATTTTTTGTAACATTTTTTTATGTTGCATTTTCATGTCAGGATTAGAAAGATGGTAAAAATGTTAAGAAATTTAGTCTGTATATTTTCAAGATTGTTGTTATCGTTAAGGCTCTAACTCTTATAGTTATTTAGGTTTACACTCAGATTTTGTATACATAAAGATTATTGTTGAAAATATGGCAGGAGTAATTTTCGCCTAAATCGTTCAAAATGTTAAAAAGATATAGAATATTTACTTAAAAAACAAAAAATCTGTTTTCATTCAAAATTAGGCAGATTGAAAGATATTGGCAAAAACGCTTTTACACATTTACAATGGTTTAATGTATTTATAAATGTAATAATTTTACTTTCTTACGGAGCTAATTTTTTGTAACATTTTGTTATGTTGTATTTTTATGTCAGGATTAAAAAGATGGTAAAAATGTTAAGAAATTTAGTCTGTATGTGTATTTTCAAGATTGTTGTTGTGGTTAAGGCTCTAACTCTTATAGTTATTTAGGTATTATACTCAGATTTTGTACACATAAAGATTATTGTTTAAAATATGGCAGGATTAATTTTTGCCTAAATCGTTCAAACTATTAAAAAGATATAGAATATTTACTTAAAAAACAAAAAATCTGTTTTCATTTAAAATTAGGCAGATTGAAAGATATTGGCAAAAATGCTTTTACACATTTGCAATGGTTTAATGTATTTATGAATGTAATAATTTTACTTTCTTACGGAGCTAATTTTTTGTAACATTTTTTTATGTCGCATTTTCATGTCAGGATTAGAAAGATGGTAAAAATGTTAAGAAATTTAGTCAGTTTGTATGTGTATTTGCAAGATTGTTGTTGTTAAGGCTCTAACTCTTATAGTTATTCAGGTATTATACTCAGATTTTGTACACATAAAGATTATTGTTTAAAATATGGCAGGATTAATTTTTGCCTAAATCGTTCAAAATGTTAAAAAGATATAGAATATTTACTTAAAAAACAAAAAATCTGTTTTCATTCAAAATTAGGCAGATTGAAAGATATTGGCAAAAACGCTTTTACACATTTACAATGGTTTAATATATTTATAAATGTATCTGTTAATCAGGCTATCGACCGTCGAGAAGATTAATGCAGCCACCCAGGATTTATTTTCAAAGCTGTATCGAATATGCGACGAAATTGGATTCAAGGAAAATGCTCGCAATTCGTACTGCGAGCAAGCGCACAACCACCTCATGGTATTATTTAGTTATACTTGTTAATTAATTCATTGATTTAAACGTAGTTCCAAAATTCTTTTTATAAAAATCCAGCAGTATTCAGAAGACGCAACAAATAGATCTCGGATGAATAAATGGAAAATAGAAAAAATTTGGCAAACAATTTTTATCTCTTATTAATCTATTAATAATTTTTCGGTATTATTATTATTTTTTTTTGCCTCTGGATAAGGCTCGGAAAACACAGGAAACATGCAGAAAAACCTGTGGCGATACGCTGATGGAAAAAATTGGCCTTGAGTTTTCCTGATGGTGCCGGAGCTATGTCACATTTCGCCTAGAATGTAAACATGGACTACAGCTATATACATAGGTCATTCACACATCAATACGTGTATGAGAGACTCATATATATATCTGGAGCTTGACACGCCCGATGTTATTATTCTCGACGAAAAATCGACCATCTCAACGGATTATTATCATTATTATTATTGTTCACAATCTATAGTTACCATCTCCAATGACATTCTATGTTTTCTTTTTTTTTTTGTTCTGATCTTCTGGTTGTTGCAGAAAATTCTTTCGAAGACATTTTTTTATTAATATTAATTTTCTGCAGGCCCTGATGAAGGAAATGCTGGATGAGGCAGAAAAAAAAAAAGAAGATTTGTACAAAGAGGTTAATTGCATCATGGAGGAAGTTGAGGAACTGGCCAAAGAACTAAAAACCGATCCAGGCCTCAGCAAACTTGACAATGTCCCTATGATCGATCTTCAGCCGATCTTACAAAATCAGGTTACAGTTCTCAAGCAGATGAAGGAGCAACGTCTCAATTATTTGGAAGAACTTTTAGAAAAGGCACGGAATTTTGATCCTTCAAATTAGCCCAAGATCTTTAATGATATATTTGTAAGTGACTATAACAAAAATTATTTGTCTTGCAGGAACATGAAATTTGTAGAGCAATCGGTACCCAACCAACGGGAAATATCGAGGGCGTTCCGAGTTGCGAGGAACTTGAAAATTTCAAATCTTACTTGGAACGGCAGGAATCTGAGAAGGTAAAAATTCAATCAAAGATTCAAACATACATTTCTGGTGAAAACGCTGAATCTTTCAGAATTTAAACGCTTTTGGCGCGATATCGCAACAAAAAAGAAAATGTGAAATGAAAAAAATATACGTTCACGATAGTAAAAGATTAATTGGCACATCAATTTCCACAGAAAACTTCGTTTTTTCTAAATATGTTTTTTTAAAGAAGTTTTTAACAATATTGTAATTTTTTAAAAATATTAGACAAGTCATTATGTTCTCGTGAAAAAGTTTCAGATTACACATCAAATGATTTTTTTAATGTATTTATAATCTATGCATTTTTTTGGAAAGGCTTTTGTAAAATTTATGTAGTAACTGTCACGGAGAGGTTTATTTTTAAATTTTTAACGCAGGTTATAGATGTTAAAAAAATATGTAAAAATATTTTAGATATTGAAAATAATTTAAGGCGCGGATTTTGGGACGTGACATAACGATCGATTTTTCAAATACAGAATCGCTTGGAGAACACATTTAAGGAAATGCGTCGCTCCATACTGAACATAATGGATGAACTCAGCTTCACGCCTGCTCTCGAATTCGAGCAAATTGTCTGCAACAAACCCGATAAATTTATATTCTCCGCGACAAATATGGTTAAATTGCGCGAAATGCGACAGAATCTTCAGCAACACTTGGAAACCGCGAAGGAAAAAGCTGCGCTCAAGCGCGAGGAACTCTCGGAGATGTGGAAATGCCTCGAATTGCCGGAACATCTTTGCCGGGCTATTCTCGACAAGTACTCAGGTTCCAGTGTTGTAGATATTCACGGGGTAAGTCGAAATCATAGACTTGTACTCATGAACTTTTTAAGAAACTTGAGTCGAATATTTTAGACATCAAGAATTTTCGAGTGAAAAAAATATTGCATTCTATAAAATTTTAAATGAACATTTTGGACGTATCAATTTCAACAAAAAATTATAAAGAATAAAAAGGAATGTCTGCTGTATAAGCGCGCAAAATTTCAGACTGATAACTACAAGTGGTTCTCAAGTTAGACATTTTTTCATATCGGAAGTTTTTTTTTAATTCCGATATTTAAGAAGAAAAAAACCAATTTGTGGAACCAAAGCTTCTCCTTGGAAAATTTCATGACTTTCGTCTTTTGCAGTTGAACGAGGAAATAAAACGATGCAAACAAATCCGCAGCGAAAACATCGCCAGATATGTGGAAAAAGTTCGCGAGCAATTGAGAAAACTTTGGGACATGTGCAGATTCGACGAAACTCAACGAAAAAAATTCAAACCATATTATGTTCAAACTTTCACTGAGAACCTCCTTACTCTTCACGACTTGGAAGTGGAGAGACTGCGCGAATATTACAATAAGAACAAGTAAGTTTCAATACAGATAAACTCTTTGCAAAAAAAGAAAAAAAATGTTGAAATACACAGAGAAAGATTTTTGTGTTTAAATTTTAAAACTTCAAAAATAAAAATAAAATTTTGTAACTTCATCCATTTAACGATTCAACTCTTAACAGAAAAATATACGATCTTCTGAATGAGCGCGAAAGCATGTGGCAAAAAGCTAAGGAACTCGATCAGCGCGCCAATGATCCAGAGCGTTTACTCAATCGTGGCGGCCAGTTATTGGCCGAGGAAAAACAACGTAAGATTATTCAGAAGAGGCTGCCTAAGCTCGACGAGCAGCTGAAAGCGTTGATTCAAAATTATGAGGATATAAATAATGAGCCGTTTACCATCGATGGCATGGCGTACAACGATTTCCTAGCGCTAGCTTGGGATAACTATTTGGAAGTGAAAGAAAATATGAAGAAGGCTCGTGTGAGTAATTTATAGAATGAAAAATGTCCATTTTGTTTACTTTCGGAAACGCTCTAGTAATAACGAAATAATGAAATAGAAAAAAGAACGAATTCACAACATGTTTATTTATTTTATTTAAAACAAGGATGCAAAGTAGCTACGTCTATGAGGAAGTTTTGTATAAAGCGAAAAATAATGTGGAAGCATTGTGCAAGGTTGTAATTTTTTTTAAAGATTTGTTTAAAAAACGTATTCTTCTAACAGGCAAAAGCAAAGGACAAGTCCGTAAAGAAAACTCCAACTATGAGTACGTCGCGGAGAACACCGGCAACAGCTACAAGTTTACTTAGACCTGGTTACACTTCCGTGAAAAAGATGGACGATAGGTCACCGCGAGCTAATTCGACTAAGCGTCGACTCGTTCACAGTGAGAAGGCTCGTTCGACGGTCCTCACTTCGAGGATTCGACGAAGCGGCCGGGTAAGTCTCGTGCTTAAAAAAAATCTTATAAATATACGTTTATTCAATTTTTTTTTTCAGAAAAATTCAAAAATAAAAAAGTCAGTAGTTAGAATTCTATTCTCTCTCATGATAAAAGCACGCCGTGATAGAAGCTTGTGTTAAATTTTCATTAGTTTATTTACACGGATTTCTCCTTAAATTAAAAAAAAAGAAACAAAATAGAACCCAGACGATGACACAATTTACATATATTCGAAAATATACAACTTAATTAATTCACGATATACTATATAATATTAATCTTCAAAAATGATAACATTAACTTCGTACTTAAATTTTCCACTTTTGCGTTTTTAAAACAAAAATTTATGACAATCCCAAAAACGAGTGTCACGTCGTTTTGACAATTGGAACATTTTTGCAATTAAGTGTCAACAATTATGGATTTTAATGGAAAGCCAATTGTTCTCCTCTTATTCAGCTTCCAAGGCGTTTGGTGGCGAGTTCCAAGGCCCTGAACACATCAAATCGCTCGGCAAAAGCGGCAGAGCCGGCGAACGACGTACAGACGACAATTGGCAGTATTTCTCAGTACGAGCAGTTTCAACAACATTTGGAAAATCGCGAGGAGCTTCGCAGTTCCGTATTGCCAGAGCAGCTCCTTAAAAATGTCCGCAGCAAGAGCCAAACGAAAATGCGAACTCCTGTGAAAACTCCGGTAAAACCACTACGAAAGAACTTGTCCGTCGTTAATACGCCTAACAGAACGCCGAGAACGAGCCACATGCGAGATCAGTCTCGAAGTCCCAGATTAATGACCACGCCACGTCTTGCACCGACACCCAACAACATGCCCATCTTTTTCTAAACGCTTCATTAACCTTTCACATGTTGTTTAATCGATAGCCAATCACGTAGTCATAGTTTTCTCTAAGAAACATGAAAAAAGAAACGGCGGAAGAGGGCGGAAAAATTGAAGCACATTTAGGATAATTTTTCAAGTAAATGACTTAAAAAATGTCCTGATATTTGCGTTATTCTATTAACATTTTTATTTATATTTGTATACATTTTTATTTTAGCTTAAATTTAATATTTACCTACTAAACACTGCAATTCTTTTGATATTTATTGACAATACGTTTACAGACGGTTCGACATTTAGTGACATGACAGGTATTTAACTTAACATAACGCTATGTTAACCGGAGTCCTTCAGCTCCAAAAATGATTTTGTTGTTTACTTGAAAAAAATTATATATAATCAGAAAGATTATTTTTACGAGTAAAAAAAACCTTTTCTCCTGAAATTTGAGTATGTAAAACAAAAATGTTGATAATTAAACATATGCACCTTTTGTTAATTTAGCTCATGATTAATTTATTGCTCAATATTTGATAAAAGTTCAAGTTCATATAAAGTCATTTCAAATATTATTTTCCAATAAATCAAACGAGATTTAGTGCAAAAAAAATAAAAAATGACTAGCCAAAGATAAATTCTTGCTGTTATGTACAGACAGATAAATTTTATTAAATAAACAATAAATAAATTGTAGGATAAAAAAGCAAAAAGTGCGAATTTTTAAACAACGAAAAGTGCCGATGTTTGTATTGCAGATTTTATCCGTCGCTAAATAGATCTTGAAAAATGTCCATTGTCCCAAGTTGAGTAAACTGTTGATCAGTTGATCAATTCTATCGACATTTTAATCGTGACTTGGTTAATAGTTAGTTTTTCAAGTCGTTCACTGCGTGATTATTTGTAGAAAAAAGGTGAAAGGGAAAAAAGCACTAAAAAAAAGTATATGTACACTGGGGGTTATTTTTTTTTTTACTAAATTAACCATAATCTATGTAAATAAGTTTTTTTTACCGCATAGGAGAAAGAGCAGTGAAGTGGAAAGCAAAAAATGTGCCCTTGTAAATAAATATAGCTGTTTTCTAATAAAAGAAAAAAATTATTTAAATTATTTTTTGGACTTCTACTACCGCAGATTCTTACGTGCGTCTGGAATTCCAAATCCTCTTTTATAAAATAAACACCCAAGCAATATTTAGTTATCCGAAAGGCATCGGAATGATGACACACGAAAGTTATGGACAACTATTTTTCCACGTGAAAAGGCGTCTTTTTGTATACATGTTACCGTAAATATTCTTAATGTGAGTCGTCCGAAAGCCATTATACACCTTTGACTGATGGATATCCATTACAGGGCATCAAAAAGTTGTCCAAATATCGGTAACAAATATAGATACGAAATACGTTGTCGTAGAGACGCCGTTTTTGTGTCATTTTGAAGAGCCTCCTTAAAAGTTGTCCAAAAGCGATCATTTTACTTTGTTCGATGATTATTAATTACATGGCACCGAATAGTCATCTATTTATCGATATCAAATAGAGATATTAAATAAGATATCTTAATTAATATCTCTATTAAATAGAGATATTAAATAAGATATCTTATTTAATATTTCTATTTGATATCGATAAATAGGTAACTATTCAGTGCCCTTTAATT
The DNA here is from genome assembly GCA_963970395.1 of Ephialtes manifestator. Taxonomy (NCBI): domain Eukaryota; kingdom Metazoa; phylum Arthropoda; class Insecta; order Hymenoptera; family Ichneumonidae; genus Ephialtes; species Ephialtes manifestator. Next base: position 32,007,113 of record OZ019975.1, on the reverse strand, counting down.
AGTAACCATCGAACAAAATAAAATGGTCGCTTTAGTATTATTGCTATGAAGGCAGTCATGAGCGACGTCCTCAGACAAAAAGTGGTGTGGGTGCTGGGGCCTCCAGAAAAAACTAAAGCTGTTCACCTTCCCATTTCCAGGATTAATCGTTCGTAAGTATATTACAGTACTTATATGAATCACATTTTTTTAAAACGGAACGAAATGTTGAAGTCATGGATTAAAAAAAATAATGTTTACAGAAATCGTACTGGCTTCGCATCACGACGCCAAGATAAAGAAGAAAGGCATCAACGATGGCAGCTACGAAGTAACGCCGTGAACAGGCGGATCGTGAAGGCGAATAATTAATGGAAAAAAGTCTTACAGCTGCCTAAGAATATTTTTTTTTTCTGTTTTCATAATATAATACATGGACTTAATTATTTGATAACCATTCCGATTATACACATTAATTGACAACCGTGAATATGTATATATCGGTGGCAGTCCTCTGGAAAATGTATAGTAACAAACTATTTTAATTGTTAGTTTATACGCCCATTTTTATATTTCATTATCATTTTCTATTGGTACCATGAGAACCTTTAATTGTGACTAATTGAAAGTGCTACGGTAACAACTACGAGAAAGATATTGTTAATATAAAAATACGCGTATAGACTAACAATAAAAATAGTTTGTCTATTCATTTTCCAGTGACTACCACCGATATATAAATGTGAAAAGGGATATACTTTGCATTCGTCCAGTGGATATCATTAAAAAGGTGCCATTACGTCGCCGTTTATATGTCGTCTAAACCGAGAAAAAAATTGTTAATATCAACCGAATGTGCGGTTGCGGGTGGCGAAATAAACGTTTCCCAAGAAGCACAAAGACAAAGGATATCTATTTGGTATACGAAATGGGTATATTAATTTCCGTCCAAATGATATCTTTTTGGATTTGGATATCTTAAGAACGTCTAAAAGATATCCAAATCCAAAAGATATCATTTGGACGGAAATTAACATACCTTTTCGTATACCAAATAGATATCCTTTGTCTTTGTGCTAATTGGGTTTGGTTAATTGAACATGTATATTTGGTTGAACAAACCAACGCATAGTTGCATCAAATTTCCTTAAGGTAGTTCTGTCGCGAAAGCAATCCAAACTCATATGCATGAATTTTTGACATGTTGTAATTTAGCTATTCAATTTTACTTGCACAAATTCTTGAAGGCTATTCCCGAGTACTTGAATAAACAATTAAAACTTGAAAATCGATGTTTTTACATGGCGCTTACGGGAGAGCTGAAAAAATTGATCTTTAAATCGAAAATTAACATACTTAGATCAAAGATAGAGAAAAAATAAAAAGTACTACGGATTCGCAAATAATTCAGGTATTGATGCATCATAAAAAAATGTGAAGTCTCCGGAATAATGTTTAATTGAACCAAGGTCAAAGTGCACGATACCGGGCCAAATGACGTTTCCTAACCTAATTGTCGTGAAAATGAAGTCAAATCCGCACTAAACATATCAACTATTTACAAATAATCGTTTTAATTTGATTACGGCAATTTTGAAGGATTCTCGATTATTTTTGATATTATTATTAAGGCAGTCAAAGTGATGCGTATGATTATTTTTTAATGTCATATAGACTCTGAGATTCATGACTCCGGCGTACCGACAGAACTACCTTAATTCACAATAACTATTATTTCGTTCACGGAAGAAATAGTATATTACGCTACTAGGGAGGGATAGTCTACTTTCACTCCCCAGTGGAGTATACTATTTTTCACCATATCTGCAGCGGAAAGTTCGGATTACGCCCGTAGGGCGGGAAGTCGAACTTTCCGTGCAGGTATGGTGAAAATATTTCTTTCGCCACCCGCAACCGCACATTTGATTGGTTTTTTTTCTCAGTGTATAAGTAACCGTTAGTAGTAGTAGTAGCATCCTTTTTGACGACAAATTTTACGTCATGAAAAAGTCATAATTCCATTACGCAATTGTTACCTTTCTGGCGGACATAAGTGATACTATTTGGTATACAAAAAGACGACTTTTCACTGAGAAAAATAGTTGTCTATAACTTTCGTGTGTCATCATTTCGATGCCTTTCGGATAACTGAATGTTGCTTGGGCAATCATTGCATAATTATTATTTTGTAATTTTTTTAATTACATTTAAATTTAATTTAATTGATTTAATTAAAATTTAAAAAATTGGTGATCCTAGAATTTAATCGCAACCGCAAAAAAACGAATTATAGTTTCCTTCATTTTCTAGGGTGGAGAAATTCGTATTACAGTTTGTTATTACCGACCGAGCGGTCTCACATTATCTTCATCTTTGATATTCTCGTGTATTAAGTCCAATGTGCAATTTGACCAAAAGATGTCGCTAGAATTTAAGGTACCTGCAGTTTACAAAATCTTCGTCCAGTATGAAGATGGCGGTACCGAAAATCTACTTGATATTAAATGAATAGTGAATTTTTTTCGAAGCATTTTGTTAATTATTGTATTTAGTCAAGAATTAATTATACATTTGTTAATATTTTATAGTTCAATGGGGAATAAAAATTAATTACGTTTCTCTAAAAAAAAAAAAAAATGATATCACAATTAATCGTAAATCTACTTGATATTAAATGAATAGTGAATTTATTTCAAAGCATTTTCTTAATTATTGTATTTAGTCAAGAATTAATTATACATTTGTTAATATTTTATAATTCAATGGGGAATAAAAATTTATTACGTTTCTCTAAAAAAAAATTATATCACAATTAGTTAAGTATATGACAAAAAAGTTCCTTATAATGAATAATTGTTAAATAGCAATTTTTTTTTAAATTGAGAGGATCTTTTAATTCGTTTGGAGGAAAGTGTATATTAATTATCTTGGAGTAGGTGGAGCTTGGTTAAGTGTATTCGTTGCCAACAAGCTCCTCCCACCTGTCTGCCATTTATTACCTTCAGGCAGCCACACCTTAAGGTGCCTCAGGTGTGCGCACCCACGCCTTTATCGCCTTCAACGTTACTACTAAGCAACGTTGGCTCCTTCGCTACGTACAAACACGCCTTCATTTCCTGTCCAGACGGACAGAAAAAAAAATGAAGGCTCTTCTCACAAAATAATAAAATGAAATATTGTCTTAACTAATTTAAGTATACTAGGCTTTATGTGCGCGCCCCTGAAATTCCTTCCGTGTTACAGCCATACTGAATATTTCAGTGGGTTTGGAGATCAAATTAATGCGTTTTTTTACTTCAATGTCTGTATTAATACTTTCAGCAATTTTTTTGTGGTTATAAATATCAAAGAATTTTTATGAAAATCTTGATAAATCATAATACCAAAAAAAAGGAAATAAAGTATTAGGAAGTTTGTGTCCAGCGGGGGCAAAAAAATTTGACATTCTGGCCAAAAATGGCTATTAGTAAAAAAAAAAAAATTTCATTGAATTTAAAAAAGATTAAAGTAAATTTAAAAAAAATCATGATAAATAATAGAAAACCTAAACTATCATTTTCACTTTTCTCCATCAATACAATTATTTAAAATATGTTACCATCTCACCACCATACCACTTTTACTCTGTATTTTGCAACTAAAAATGTAAAACTACTTTGGCTGGCTTTGGATGTAAAACTACTTTCACTTAGTAAGCTAAACAAGTGACTTGGTTAGACCAACCAAGAAATTGGTAGCCTAACAAATAACTTGGTTGGTCTAACCAATTAATTGTCTGGCGCATATATAACCAAGGCACTTGGTTGTTCCGACCAAGCCTTTTTTTCCGTGAACTCAATGAAAAGTAGTGACATTGTTTCGAAGAAACATTTCTTTAAACCAATGATGAACCTTTTTCATTGATTTCAAAGATGTCGTCTCTGATTCAATGAAACCTTCTTCTTACCAGCTCAAAATTTCGAAACCTATTTTTTCCTGAAGCACGCGGCAGATAAAGCTCAAAGTTTGTGAGTATGTAAGGAAATACGGCAGAAATAGGCTAAGCTTCTGGCTCCTCGAAACTCGAAGCCGGGAGTTCGGGAGAACCGGAAAACAAAAAAGTGAGGTTAGGTGCGAGAGAGAGATCAATGAAAACGTTTCTTTGAACCAATGAAAACGTCTCTTTAAAACAATAAAACTGTTTCTTTATTATATGCTTACTAAGTAAATCTTTATTTACAGGCAATTAAATGTTCTCTTTGAAATTCAAATGCACTATTTCATTGAAATCAATGAAAAAAAATCAGTCCACCCATTTCTTTGGCGTCAATGAAATCTTTTCTCTCGGTGTGAAAAATTGCATGGTTACGCACATTCCGCATTGGTACAGACACGATTACGGAAGCCAAAAGGTGCACGGAAAAAAAAGATTAGTTGCCATAACCAAGAAATGAGTTGACACAACCAATCGATTATTCTATTTCCCTAGCAACTCAAATGGTAATACCAACGATTCGAATGGTAATACCGACGATTCGAATGATAATACCGACGATTCGAATGGTAGTCCCAACGATTGGATTAGTTAACCTAACTAATTCAATCGAGAACTAATCGTGAATAGTTGAGGTTACTATTCGATATGGTTGAGGCAACTAATTTTTTAGACATTGTGTACAGCAAATCGAAAACGTAGTTGCCACAACCAAATTTTTTTTCCGTGTGGTTGTATAATACAACGCGTTTGCACACGGAAAAAAAGATTAGTTGCCATAACCAAGAAATGAGTTGACACAACCAATCGATTATTCTATTTCCCTAGCAACTCAAATGGTAATACCAACGATTCAAATGGTAATACCGACGATTCGAATGATAATACCAACGATTCGAATGGTAATACCGACGATTCGAATGATAATACCGACGATTCGAATGGTAATCCCAACGATTGGATTAGTTAACCTAACTAATCCAATCGAGAACTAATCGTGAATAGTTGAGTTTATTATTCGATATGGTTGAGGTAACTAATTTTTTAGACATTGTGTACAACAAATCGAAAACGTAGTTGCCACAACCAAACTTTTTTTTCGTGTGGTTGCATAATACAACGCGTTTGTACACGGAAAAAAGGATTAGTTGCCATAACCAAGAAATGAGTTGACACAACCAATCGATTATTCTATTTCCCTAGCGACTCAAATGATAATACCAACGATTCGAATGGTAATACCGACGATTCGAATGACAATACCGACGATTCGAATGGTAGTCCCAACGATTGGATTAGTTAACCTAACTAATCCAATAGTTAACCTAATCCGATAGTTAACCTAACTAATCCAATCGAGAACTAATCGTGAATAGTTGAGGTTACTATTCGATATGGTTGAGGCAATTAATTTTTTAGACATTGTGTACAGCAAATCGAAAACGTAGTTGCCACAACCAAATTTTTTTTTTCCGTGTGGTTGCATAATACAACGCGTTTGTACACGAAAAAAAACATTAGTTGCCATAACCAAGAAATGAGTTGACACAACCAATCGATTTTTCTATTTCCCTAGCAACTCAAATGGTAATACCAACGATTCGAATGGTAATACCGACGATTCGAATGACAATACCGACGATTCGAATGGTAGTCCCAACGATTGGATTAGTGAACCTAACTAATTCAATCGAGAACTAATCGTGAATAGTTGAGTTTACTATTCGATATGGTTGAGGCAACTAATTTTTTAGACATTGTGTACAGCAAATCGAAAACGTAGTTGCCACAACCAAACATTTATTTCCGTGTAAATAATAGAAAATCGGTGCTGTGGTTCTAGAGATGTCAGAAACTGGGCCGTTTACCTTATAACCATAGTGTGGGAGTCGAATGAGCTACGAACAGCGTTCGAATGAATCGCGGTAGGGTACGCGCGAGACGCGAAGAGTAAGCGAGAGAAATTACGGTACAAGGGATCACGAGATGCGAAGAGAAGGCGCAGAGGGGAGAAGAGGTGCGGGGGTCATAAAGCAGGGAATGAGAATAGAGAGGGAGCGCTATCGGCCGTGAATAATGCGCGGTGGCGTCCGTTCGGTCGGGTCGTGTGGACGCCTGGCTGGATGGATTGATAAAGATTAAAGGTAAAGGGAGGTTGGGATGTGTGTACGAACTGTGCCTTGAGGGGTGTTTGGAGTTAGGCGACAGAAGTCACCCAGCGAAACGAAACGTCGCCGTTGACGTCTCCCGCCCGTAGGTCCACCAGAAAAGGGGGATGATGTCATATAGGGGTCTCTCTATATGGCTTGAAATTCCCTCCCTTCTCTCCCCGTACATTATACCGTCGTATAGTAACGCACACTCTACCTATTACGAATAACACAATATCGTATATATGATGCAGGCATCGCTGATTCGATGCATTGACTCGACTGGCAACAGTGACGTAGAAACCCACGTTGCGATTTTACCAGACGTGTATGTGTTTTAATAAATTGCTTTTGTCGTAACGTTTGACGTCTAAAAGTAACCAATGGTAAATGGCGTTATTAGGTTAAAAGGATTTTTTTTCAGATATTAGAAAAATGTTTATGTTTATACGTACTGGGATGATTGACCATTTTTTCAACTTCCTTTCAGTCACAAAGTCAGTCATAGTCACTTACAATGTTACTCACAGATAATGTCATTCACAAATGGCCATAAAATAACTTACTTTATTATTCACAAAATCCCTCACAAAATCTATTACAAAAACAGTCACAATGTAAGTCATAAAAGTAATCACAAAATAATTCCCAAAATCCCTTACGAAGCCACTCACAAAATTTATCATAAAATCAATTAGAAAATCACATACAAAAAGATTTGCAAAAACATTTGCAAAATCACTCACAAAATCATTCACAAAATCACTCACAAACTCACTCACAAAATCACTCACAAACTCACTCACAAAATCATTCACAAACGCACTCCCAGAAGCACATGCAAAAACATTTGCAAAATCATTCACAAAATCACTCACAAAATTACTAACAAAATCACTCACAAAATCATTCACAAAATCATTCACAAAATCATTCACAAAATCACTCCCAAACTCACTCCCAAAATCATTTACAAAATAATTCACAAAATCATTCACAAAATCATTTACAAAATCATTCACAAAATCACTCACAAAATTACTCACAAACTCATACAAAAAATCACTTACAAACTCATTCACAAAATCACGCACAAACTCACTCAAAAAATCACTCACAAAATTACTCACAAAATCACTTACAAAATCATTCACAAAATCACGCACAAACTCACTCAAAAAATCACTCACAAAATTACTCACAAAATCACTCACAAAATCATTCACAAAATCACGCACAAACTCACTCACAAAATTACTCACAAAATTACTCACAAAATTACTCACAAAATTACTCACAAAATTACTCATAAAATTACTCACAAAATTACTCACAAAATTACTCACAAAATCACTCACAAAATCATTCAAAAAATCACTTTCAAACTCACTCACAAAAATACTCACAAAATCACACACAAGAATACTGACAAAACCATTCACAAATTCATTGACAAAGTCACTCACAAAATCATTTACAAAATCCCTCACAGTGCCAAACACAATACTCACATACACATTTACGGATCCTTACATAGATACCCTCAGATACTCAACTCTTAGGGTTACCGAGTCTTATAAATACTCACAGAACCTCACAAATCGATTAAGACTATCAATTTGTAGAAGTATCTGCGTGAGTCTGCAATGAATGCGGAAGCAATAAGCACTTTCAATTGCTCCATGTTTTTTTTTTTGTCTCAACGCAAGAGGCACTGAGGTTTCGTTATTTTATCGTCCTTTTTGCGCTCTCCCGTATTTAAACTCTATGCTGTAAAACACAGCGATAACATAAGCGTACAGAACGATACATCTAACTTAAATCAAAGATAAATTATCGAGACAGTTGAAGTAGCACAAAAAAAAGGAAGACCCAGAGGAAAAGCCACGTAGCCGCGCATCGTTGATGATGTGGATTGAGGAGGAGTTCGATAACCTCGTCGGGCTCTCGCACGTCCTCGAATCTAATCGCGACCACGACGAACCATACGACTCCGAGTCTCTCGAGTCGATGCCGGCTACAATTACTAGTTTGTCACAAGCTAACGTTCTCTCTCTCTCTCTCTATTTCGCCCTCATATATATATATATATATATATATGGGGCATTCCATCGGTGTCGACAGGGATGCGACCCTCATATTTTCTTTTTTTTTTCCTTTTGAGATGTTGTAGAGCAATATAAAAAAACACTCTAGAATTTTATTTAGATTTTTAAAAAATTTGTGTTTTTTTAATTACCTAAAATTTTATTTTTTCAAAAAGTACGTCGACGATTTTTTTTCTTTTTTTACAGTAAATTCTGTGCCGAAAAACAAAATTTTTGAGCCTAGGCCCAGAATGGGTCGAGGTTTAGATTAGCAGCTAAAAATAAAACAGAATTTTGAAAAATGTAAAAAAATATCCCAAACTTGAATCTCTGTAGAAGTACGTCGATAATTTTTTTCGAAAATTTTAGTAGTAAATTCTGTGTTCAAAAATGAAGTTTTTGAGACGAGGACGAAAATGGGGGGCAGTCTAGAATCGTAACTAAAAATAAAATTCTTTTACGGGAGAATTTTCGTTCCAGTCTTTAAAATTTCGTTTTTCGACACTGAATTTACTGTAGAAAAGAAAAATCTTCGACGTGCATTTTGAGAAAATCGAATTTTAGGTAATTAAAAAAACACAAATTTTTTTTTAAGTCTAAAAAAAATTCTAGAGTATTTTTTTATATTGCTCTACAACCTCTCAAATGGAAAAATATATATATATATGAGGGCCGCGACCATGTCGATAACCAATGGAATGCCCCATATATATATACATATCTATCCGTCCGCGTGTACCTATATTATATACCGACGGCCATTACTACTAAGTGGTGTCCTTACCACTCTACTACGGTCCGCGTTTCTCTACTAACGATATTAAGGTGGTTGAAACGCTTCGCACTAGTCAAATAAGTGTTAAATTTGGGTAATAATTTTTTTGGGAATTTGAATGCATCGAATAAAAAGTAACAACGATAAATTGGTCTAGGGCCAAAATTCTCCTTATTTACAGACTTAAGGGATAATAATTTGACCCTTAAAGTTCTTGGGCCAAAAAAATATTAATTCTCAGGTGTTTCTTACATGAAATTACCTATATTTATTTTATTTTAGATTCGAGATGAATTTTTTTTAGTTGCTAAAAGATTTCTGCAGCTTTTTGAAAATGCAATGCAGACCCAAAATTCTTCTTATTTACGGACTTAAGGAATAATAATTTGACCCTTAAAGTTCTTGGGCCAAAAAAACATTAATTCTCAGGTGTTTCTTACATGAAATTAACTATATTTATTTTATTTTAGATGTGAGATGAATTTTTTTTTAGTTGCTGAAAGATTTTTGCAGCTTTTTAAAAATGCAATGCAGGCCCAAAATTCTTCTTATTTACGGACTTAAGGGATAATAATTTGACCCTTAAAGTTTTTGGGCCAAAAAAACATTAATTCTCAGGTGTTTCTTACATGAAATTACCTATATTTATTTTATTTTAGATGCGAGATGAATTTTTTTTTTTAGTATCTAAAAGATTTTTGCAGTTTTTAAAAAATGCAATGCAGGCCCAAAATTCTTCTCATTTACGGACTTAAGGAATAATAATTTAACCCTTAAAGTTCTTGGACCAAAAAAACATTAATTCGCAGGTGTTTCTTACATGAAATTACCTATATTTATTTTATTTTAGTAGCGCGATGAATTTTTTTTTTTGTTTCTAAAAGATCTTTGCAGTTTTTAAAAAATGCAATGCAGGCCCAAAATTCTTTTTATTTACGGCCTTAAGGAATAATAATTTGACCCTTAAAGTTCTTGGGCCAAAAAAACATTAATTCTCAGGTGTTTCTTACATGAAATTACCTATATTTATTTTATTTTAGATGCGAGATGAATTTTTTTTTTAGTATCTAAAAGATCTTTGCAGTTTTTAAAAAATGCAATGCAGGCCCAAAATTCTTCTTATTTACGGACTTAAGGAATAATAATTTGACCCTTAAAGTTCTTGGGCCAAAAAAACATTAATTCTCAGGTGTTTCTTACATGAAATTACCTATATTTATTTTATTTTAGATGTGAGATGAATTTTTTTTTAGTTGCTGAAAGATTTTTGCAGCTTTTTAAAAATGCAATGCAGGCCCAAAATTCTTCTTATTTACGGACTTAAGGAATAATAATTTGACCCTTAAAGTTCTTGGGCTAAAAAAACATTAATTCTCAGGTGTTTCTTACATAAAATTACCTATATTTATTTTATTTTAGATTCGAGATGAATTTTTTTTTTAGTTGCTAAAAGATTTTTGCAGCTTTTTAAAAATGCAATGCAGGCCCAAAATTCTTCTTATTTACGGACTTAAGGAATAATAATTTGACCCTTAAAGTTCTTGGGCCAAAAAAAACATTAATTCTCAGGTGTTTCTGACATGAAATTACCTATATTTATTTTATTTTCGATGCGAGATGAATTTTTTTTTTAGTTGCTAAAAGATTTTTGCAGCTTTTTAAAAATGCAATGCAGGCCAAAATTCTTCTTATTTACGGACTTAAGGAATAATAATTTGACCCTTAAAGTTCTTGGGTGAAAAAAACATTAATTCTCAGGTGTTTCTTACATGAAATTACCTATATTTATTTTATTTTAGATGTGAGATGAATTTTTTTTTAGTTGCTGAAAGATTTTTGCAGCTTTTTAAAAATGCAATGCAGGCCCAAAATTCTTCTTATTTACGGACTTAAGGAATAATAATTTGACCCTTAAAGTTCTTGGGCCAAAAAAACATTAATTTTCAGGTGTTTCTTACATGAAATTACCTATATTTATTTTATTTTAGATGCGAGATGAATTTTTTTTTTAGTTTCTAAAAGATCTTTGCAGTTTTTAAAAAATGCAATGCAGGCCCAAAATTCTTCTCATTTACGGACTTAAGGAATAATAATTTAACCCTTAAAGTTCTTGGACCAAAAAAACATTAATTCGCAGGTGTTTCTTACATGAAATTACCTATATTTATTTTATTTTAGTTGCGAGATGAATTTTTTTTTTAGTTTCTAAAAGATCTTTGCAGTTTTTAAAAAATGCAATGCAGGCCCAAAATTCTTCTTATTTACGGACTTAAGGAATAATAATTTGACCCTTAAAGTTCTTGGGCCAAAAAAACATTAATTCTCAGGTGTTTCTTACAGGAAATTACCTATATTTATTTTATTTTAGATGCGAAATAATTTTTTTTTCTTTCAGAAGTTAAATGATTAGTGCAGCTTTTTAAAAATGTAATGCAAGTAAATATTTGGACAAGAATGAAAGATAAAAAAAAATTAATTTGGCTAATTTGACTTTAAGATGATGTGCTATTTCGGAAAAAAAAATTAAATAAATGTAATCCGTATTTATCTGCTACGGTTCATCTGTCAGATAAAAGTCAAGAACTGCTCCCCTTGTCTCACAATTGTTCTGTTTATTGTCCTCGTCTCTTATCCGAGAGATCAACCGTAGGGGAGAAATTTTAGCGATAGAAAAATTCGGCTATATGTCTCGCACTTGTGGCAATCTGAGAGAGACACTTACTATGTAGCCCATCGCCTTAATCAAATCTAATGTCACATTTGTCACTGTACTGACATTTTTTATAGCCACTTTGCAGACAGCCAATCAGAGCACGAATAAAGGTACAACAATGGGCTGGAATATTTCGATAAAATCATCTCCAACACAAACTATTTTTTGACAAGAAATATTAAATTCAAACAATTGACAAAATTCTAAATGTAAAGAAATGCTCATAATTTATTTATTATTCTTACATTCAAAGACGCAGATTTTTTAAAAATTGAGATGAATTTCTATTACGAGAATGAAAAATCAATAAATTTTTTATTTTGAGTAAATAATTTCAATGGAATAAAAGTTACAATACCATAAATTTTTCAACAAAAATATATTAATTAAATTTAAAAAATATCATTATATTTATTATTTGAAAAGTCGCTAATTTTTATTCAATGGAACTTCGTTAGATTATTTATTTAATTATTCCTAAAGTACAAAAAGTTGAAGAAATCCGTAACTACAAAAATAACAATACATTACATATTACAAAAAAAAAAAAAAAAAATTAAAAAAATATGATTATATTTATTATTTGAAAAATCGCAAATTTTTGTTCAATAGAACTTCGTTAAATTATATATTTCATTATTCCTGAAGTACAAAAAGTTGAAGAAATCCGCAAGTATAAAAATAACAATACATATTTTAAAATAATAATAATAATAATAATAAAAATTAATTTAAAAAATATTAATAAAAAAAAAAAATGATTATATTTATTATGTGAAAAGTCGCAAATTTTTGTTCAATGAAGGTTCGTTAAATTCTTTATTCCATTATTCCTGAAGTGTTCAATCGTCGATAAGGGGCAACGAGTACCTACCGACGCCCATGCGAAGTGGAGAAGCAGAGAAGAGACCCAGCATCCAGGGTGACTCACTCTGATCTCACAGACTTGTCTCTGTTCACTGTCGCTGTTGTTTATCCTTCTCACTCGTCCCATATCTATCTCCCTTCATCTTACAGAAAATACATATACATATATACATATATATATATATATGGGTAATTCCATACAAAGTGGGCCACTCAAATTTATCATGTTCGCAAAAAGTCTTAATAATTTTTTCTAAGGTTGTTCAGAGTATCACGAACATCCTTAAATTATTTTCGAATTTTAGCACCTATGGTTTGCCCAAAATTAAATAACGATTTTTTGTTATCACATTTTTTTCATTTCGCTGTATATTCAAAATTACCGATCGTACAAAAAATTCCATCCCGTATAAAATTTAAGTTTTTGAATGTACTTTTTAATAAAAAAATTTCCATAGGCGTCCAAAAAAAAAATTTCGCCTTTTTTTGACAAAATCAAGTAATAATTTTTTTTCATGTATATATATATACAAATTTAGCAAGTTCGCAAAAAGTCTTAATAATTTTTTCTAAGGTTGTTCAGAGCATCACGAACATCCTTAAATTATTTTCGAATTTTAGCACCTATGGTTTGCCCAACATTAAATAACGATTTTTTGTTATTACATTTTTTTTCAATTCGCTGTATATTCAAAATTACCGAACGTACAAAAAATTTGTTCCTATATAAAATTGAAGTTTTTGAATGTACTTTTTAATAAAAAAATTTCCATAGCCGTACAAAAAAAAAATGCCGCCATTTTTTGACAAAATAAAGTAATAATTTTTTTTTCATATATATATACATATATAAATTTAGCGTGTTCGCAAAAAGTCTTAATAATTTTTTCAAAAATTGTTCAGAGTATCACGAACATCCTTAAATTATTTCCGAATTTTAGCACCTATAGTTTGCCCAAAATTAAATAGCGATTTTTTGTTATTACATTTTATTCAATTCGCTATATATTCAAAATTACCGATCGTACAAAAAATTCGTTCCTGTACAAAATTGAAGTTTTGAATGTACTTTTTAATAAAAAAATTTCCATAGCCGTACAAAAAAAAATGCCACCTTTTTTTGACAAAATAAAGTAATAATTTTTTTTTCATATGTATATATGTACAAATTTAGCATGTTCGCAAAAAGTCTTAATAATTTTTTCAAAAATTGTTCAGTGTATCACGAGCATCCACAAATTATTTTCGAATTTTAGCACCTATAGTTCGCCCAAAATTAAATAACGATTTTTTGTTATCACATTTTTTTCAATTCGCTGCATATTCAAAATTACCGACCGTACAAAAAATTCCATCCCGTATAAAATTTAAGTTTTTGAATGTACTTTTTAATAAAAAAATTTCCATAGGCGTCCAAAAAAAAAATTTCGCCTTTTTTTGACAAAATCAAGTAATAATATTTTTTTCATGTATATATATATACAAATTTATCACGTTCGCAAAAAGTCTTAATAATTTTTTCAAAAGTTGTTCAGAGTATCACCAACATCCTTAAATTATTTTCGAATTTTAGCACCTATGGTTTGCCCAAAATTAAATAACGATTTTTTGTTATTACATTTTTTTTCAATTCGCTGTATATTCAAAATTACCGAACGTACAAAAAACTTGTTCCTATATAAAATTGAAGTTTTTGAATGTACTTTTTAATAAAAAAATTTCCATAGCCGTACAAAAAAAAAATGCCGCCATTTTTTGACAAAATCAAGTAATAATTTTTTTTTCATGTATATATATATACAAATTTAGCAAGTTCGCAAAAAGTCTTAATAATTTTTTCAAAAGTTGTTCAGAGTATCACGAACATCCTTAAATTATTTCTGAATTTTAGCACGTATAGTTTGCCCAAAATTAAATAACGATTTTTTGTTATCACATTTTTTTCAATTCGTTGTATATTAAAAATTACCGAACGTACAAAAAGTTTGTTCCTATATAAAATTGAAGATTTTGAATGTAGTTTTTAATAAAAAAATTTCCATAGCCGTACAAAAAAAAATGCCGCCTTTTTTTGACAAAATAAAGTAATAATTTTTTTTTCATATGTATATATGTACAAATTTAGCATGTTCTCAAAAAGTCTTAATAATTTTTTCAAAAATTGTTCAGTGTATCACGAGCATCCACAAATTATTTTCGAATTTTAGCACCTATGGTTTGCCCAAAATTAAATAACGATTTTTTGTTATCACATTTTTTTTCAATTCGATGTATATTCAAAATTACCGATCGTACACAAAATTCGTTCCTGTAAAAAATTAAAGTTTTGAATGTACTTTTTAATTAAAAAATTTCCATAGCCGTACAAAAAAAAATTCCGCCTTTTTTTGACAAAATAAAGTAATAATTTTTTTTTCATATGTATATATGTACAAATTTAGCATGTTCGCAAAAAGTCTTAATAATTTTTTCAAAAATTGTTCAGTGTATCACGAGCATCCACAAATTATTTTCGAATTTTAGCACCTATGGTTTGCCCAAAATTAAATAACGATTTTTTGTTATCACATTTTTTTCGATTCGCTGTATATTCAAAATTACCGATCGCACAAAAAATTCGTACCTGTACAAAATTGAAGTTTTGAATGTACTTTTTAATTAAAAAATTTCCATAGCCGTACAAAAAAAAAATGCCGCCATTTTTTGACAAAATAAAGTAATAATTTTTTTCATATATATATATATACAAATTTAGCATGTACGCAAAAATTCTTGATAATTTTTTAAAAAGTTGTTCAGAGTATCACGAACATCCTTAAATTATTTCCGAATTTTAGCACCTATAGTTTGCCCAAAATTAAATAACGATTTTTTGTTATATAATTTTATTGAATTCGCTGTACATTCAAAATTACCGATCGTACAAAAAATTCGTTCCTATACAAAATTGAAGTTTTTGAATGTACTTTTTAATAAAAAAATTTCCAAAGCCGTACAAAAAAATGCCGCCATTTTTTGACAAAATAAAGTAATAATTTTTTTTCATATATATATATATATATACAGATTTAGCATGTTCGCAGAAAGTCTTAATAATTTTTTCGAAAATTGTTCAGTGTATCACGAGCATCCACAAATTATTTCCGAATTTTAGCACCTATAGTTTGCCCAAAATTAAATAACGATTTTTTGTTATTAAATTTTTTTCAATTCGCTGTATATTCAAAATTACCGATCGTACAAAAAATTCGTTCCTGTACAAAATTAAAGTTTTCAATGTACTTTTTAATAAATAAATTTCCAGAGCCGTACACAAAAAATGCCGCCATTTTTTGACAAAATAAAGTAATAATTTTTTTTCATATATATATATATATACAAATTTAGCATGTTCGCAGAAAGTCTGAATAATTTTTTCGAAAATTGTTCAGTGTATCACGAGCATCCACAAATTATTTCCGAATTTTAGCACCTATAGTTTGCCCAAAATTAAATAGCGATTTTTGTTATTAAATTTTTTTCAATTCGCTGTATATTTAAAATTACCGATCGTACAAAAAATTTGTTCCTATATAAAATTGAATTTTTTTTTTCATTGAGACACACCATTACGATTTTTCTCAAAATTTCCCAGAACTTCCATTATTATGCTCAGAAACTACAGAAAAATTGACGTGATGGAAATTTAATGGGCCCACTTGGTGTGGAATGAACCATATATATAGTGACAATAGAAAAAGAGAATACCAAATGCATATAGTAAAGGTAACTCACATGACCACGTATAGTGGGAGAGGGTGAATCAGGGTGAAAAGAGCTCGTTTTGCTGCGTAGGGAAAAAAGGGAGAGAAATGGAGATGGAAAATAAGAGTGAGAGAGAGAAAGATACTCGCGGCCCCTGAAAGTCTGTGAGGTTTGCGCTGCTTCTGGCCATGGGACACGTGGCATACAGCATTCGTTCCGAATCTACCCCCTCCCCCTTCTCCCCCTGCCGAATTCTTCCCTTTCTCTCTTTTGCCTCTTTCTCAATTTTTTTTTCTCTTTTTCTCTCTTGCTGATTTTCTTTCTTTCTCACTTTCCATCTTTCTGATTTTCTGTCTTTCTCCTTATTTCGCTATGTCTGACCCCTTCGACGTTGTGTGTTCTCCCCATCACGAATCTCACTCGAGTCAACCCTTACTACTTTCTTATTTCGCTACACTCTTCATCCTATATACGTACCTTTGGAAATAAGTGTTGTGGTATTGTTCACGTACTTTTGGGCTTGTTATTCGCTAATTTACTTTAATGCTCATGTGTATATGTATGGTTTTATTTTTGGATTATTTATTGATGTAATTGATTATTCCGGGCAATCTTTAACTTTTTCCCCTTAATCCTTTAACTTCATTTTAAAATATCGAAAAGAAAAAAATTAGAAATAATTTTTTAAATTAGAATTTTTAAAAATTAGAAATAAGTTTTTAAATTTAAATTTTTTAAAATTAGAAATAATTTTATAATTGGAATTTTTTAAAACTAGAAATAATTTTTTAATTGGAATTTTAAAAAATTAGAAATAATTTTAAAAATTAGAATTTTAAAAAATTAGAAATAAATTTTTTAATTAGAATTTCAAAAAATTAGAAATAATTTTTAAAATTAGAATTTCAAAAAATTAGAAATAATTTTTTTAATCAGAATTTTTTAAAATTAGATATAATTTTTTTTTCTGTTTTTTTTTCACAAGTGAAGAGTTTGACTAAAATAGTTGTAACTTGAAAAAATAATGGACTAGTGTTACTAGATTGGGCTTATTTAATTTGTTATTAATCGAGCTTAAAAACGCCGTATGATAAATTAGGATCTGTTGAGTTTTGAATTTTTTTTACAGATTTAAAAATTTTTAGGAACGAAATCTGCAAATTCTGCAAAAGATTATTATTGTGAAATAATAATTTACAAATTAATAACATCATAAATAGACGTTTCGTGAAGGAATTGCAAATACTCAATTTTTCGATATTCCCATTAAATAAATTATTTTCCGATATTTCTTTCAAATGATCGATTATGACAATAATCGATATTTCGATATTTCTTTAAAACAATAGGCAATTATTTACATATCGATTTTTTAAAATCTAAATCATATTTAGTGTACTATAAACTATAATTTTTTTTACTAATATTCTTTTAATCAAGTGCTAAATATTATACACGTCACAAAATCATTCTGAGCTAATGTTTTAAGTATTATAAAACAAATCTACATCGTTGGCTCGAAATAGTAATAGCTTTGCAGCAGAATTGTAAATCCACATTAATTCAGGAAATATAGTTTGCAGTACAGTTTGCTTTGCAATTTTTATTTAAAAAAAAAATAACCTGTATTAATTATAAAATTCAGTGTAAATATTTGAATACCTGCAAAGAAATACTAATTCTCACTTAAATATTGGAAGAAATAGTTGAAAAATGGTAGAGCTCGGCCCGCCATTACTTTCTTAATGCATTAATTACGGTTTTTCATTTTTTCAGAAGGATCATCGTGAAATTTTGTGAAAAACTGATATTTATTGCAGCTATTTATAAATTTACGCATTAAATTATAATTGCGCAATTTTATTATTATTAAATCATAATTATAGAGTGGATTGTATCGACATCTTCATTTGTATAAGGATTTGGCTTTTACAACTTTGCTCTCACTTAAATATTGGAAGAAGTAGTTGAAAAATGGCAGAGCTCGACCCGCCATTACTTTCTTAATGCATTAATTATGGTTTTCCATTTTTCCAGAAGAATTATCGTGAAATTTTGTAAAAACTGATATTTATTGCAGCTATTCATAAATTTACGCATTAAATTATAATTGCGCAATTTTATTATTATGAAATCATAATAAAATTGCTTAAATATTATTATTATGAAACCATAATAAAATTACATTTCTTAAATATTGGAAGAAATAGTTGAAAAATGGCAGAGCTCGGCCCGCCATTACTTTCTTAATGAATTAATTATGGTTTTCCATTTTTCCAGAAGGATTATCGTGAAATTTTGTGAAAAATTGATATTTATTGCAGCTATTTATAAGTTTACGCATTAAATTATAATTGCGCAATTTTATTATTATGAAATCATAATTATAGAGTGAATTGTATCGACATCTTCATTTGTATAAGGATTTGGCTTTTACACCTTTGCTCTCACTTAAATATTGGAAGAAATAGTTGAAAAATGGCAGAGCTCGGCCCGCCATTACTTTCTTAATGAATTAATTATGGTTTTTCATTTTTTCAGAAGGATTATCGTGAAATTTTGTGAAAAATTGATATTTATTGCAGCTATTTATAAGTTTACGCATTAAATTATAATTGCGCAATTTTATTATTATGAAATCATAATAAAATTGCTTAAATATTATTATTATGAAACCATAATAAAATTACATTTCTTAAATATTGGAAGAAATAGTTGAAAAATGGCAGAGCTCAGCCCGCCATTACTTTCTTAATGCATTAATTATGGTTTTCCATTTTTTCAGAAGGATTATCGTGAAATTTTGTGAAAAATTGATATTTATTGCAGCTATTTATAAGTTTACGCATTAAATTATAATTGCGCAATTTTATTATTATGAAATCATAATTATAGAGTGGATTGTATCGACATCTTCATTTGTATAAGGATTTGGCTTTTACACCTTTGCTCTCACTTAAATATTGGAAGAAATAGTTGAAAAATGGCAGAGCTCGGCCCGCCATTACTTTCTCAATGCATTAATTATGGTTTTCCATTTTTCCAGAAGGATTATCGTGAAATTTTGTAAAAACTGATATTTATTGCAGCTATTTATAAGTTTACGCATTAAATTATAATTGCGCAATTTTATTATTATGAAATCATAATAAAAGTGCTTAAATATTATTATTATGAAACCATAATAAAATTACATTTCTTAAATATTGGAAGAAATAGTTGAAAAATGGCAGAGCTCGACCCGCCATTACTTTCTTAATGAATTAATTATGGTTATCCATTTTTTCAGAAGGATTATCGTGAAATTTTGTAAAAATTGATATTTATTGCAGCTATTTATAAATTTACGCATTAAATTATAATTGCGCAATTTTATTGTTATGAAATCATAATTATAGAGTGAATTGTATCGACATCTTCATTTGTATACGGATTTGGCTTTTACAACTTTGCTCTCACTTAAATATTGGAAGAAATAGTTGAAAAATGGCAGAGCTCGACCCGCCATTACTTTCTTAATGAATTAATTATGGTTATCCATTTTTTCAGAAGGATTATCGTGAAATTTTGTGAAAAATTGATATTTATTGCAGCTATTTATAAATTTACGCATTAAATTATAATTGCGCAATTTTATTATTATGAAATCATAATTATAGAGTGAATTGTATCGACATCTTCATTTGTATAAGGATTTGGCTTTTACACCTTTGCTCTCACTTAAATATTGGAAGAAATAGTTGAAAAATGGCAGAGCTCGACCCGTCATTACTTTCTTAATGAATTAATTATGGTTTTCCATTTTTCCAGAAGAATTATCGTGAAATTTTGTAAAAACTGATATTTATTGCAGCTATTTATAAGTTTACGCATTAAATTATAATTGCGCAATTTTATTATTATGAAATCATAATTATAGAGTGGATTGTATCGACATCTTCATTTGTATAAGGATTTGGCTTTTACAACTTTGCTCTCACTTAAATATTGGAAGAAATAGTTGAAAAATGGCAGAGCTCGACCCGCCATTACTTTCTTAATGCATTAATTATGGTTTTCCATTTTTCCAGAAGGATTATCGTGAAATTTTGTGAAAAATTGATATTTATTGCAGCTATTTATAAGTTTACGCATTAAATTATAATTGCGCAATTTTATTATTATGAAATCATAATTATAGAGTGAATTGTATCGACATCTTCATTTGTATAAGGATTTGGCTTTTACAACTTTGCTCTCACTTAAATATTGGAAGAAATAGTTGAAAAATGGCAGAGCTCGACCCGCCATTACTTTCTTAATGCATTAATTATGGTTTTCCATTTTTCCAGAAGGATTATCGTGAAATTTTGTGAAAAATTGATATTTATTGCAGCTATTTATAAGTTTACGCATTAAATTATAATTGCGCAATTTTATTATTATGAAATCATAATTATAGAGTGAATTGTATCGACATCTTCATTTGTATAAGGATTTGGCTTTTACAACTTTGCTCTCACTTAAATATTGGAAGAAATAGTTGAAAAATGGCAGAGCTCGGCCCGCCATTACTTTCTTAATGAATTAATTATGGTTTTCCATTTTTCCAGAAGGATTATCGTGAAATTTTGTGAAAAACTGATATTTATTGCAGCTATTTATAAATTTACGCATTAAATTATAATTGCGCAATTTTATTATTATGAAATCATAATTATAGAGTGGATTGTATCGACATCTTCATTTGTATAAGGATTTGGCTTTTACAACTTTGCTCTCACTTAAATATTGGAAGAAATAGTTGAAAAATAGCAGAGCTCGGCCCGCCATTACTTTCTTAAAGAATTAATTATGGTTTTCCATTTTTTCAGAAGGATTATCGTGAAAATTTGTGAAAAATTGATATTTATTGCAGCTATTTATAAGTTTAAGCATTAAATTATAATTGCGCAATTTTATTATTATGAAATCATAATTATAGAGTGAATTGTATCGACATCTTCATTTGTATAAGGATTTGGCTTTTACAACTTTGCTCTCACTTAAATATTGGAAGAAATAGTTGAAAAATGGCAGAGCTCGACCGGCCATTACTTTCTTAATCCATTAATTATGGTTTTTCATTTTTTCAGAAGGATTATCGTGAAATTTTGCAAAAATTGATATTTATTGCAGCTATTTATAAGTTTACGCATTAAATTATAATTGCGCAATTTTATTGTTATGAAATCATAATAAAATTGCTTAAATATTATTATTATGAAACCATAATAAAATTACATTTCTTAAATATTGGAAGAAATAGTTGAAAAATGGCAGAGCTCGGCCCGCCATTACTTTCTTAATGAATTAATTATGGTTTTCCATTTTTTCAGAAGGATTATCGTGAATTTTTTTTGAAAAATTGATATTTATTGCAGCTATTTATAAATTTACGCATTAAATTATAATTGCGCAATTTTATTATTATGAAATCATAATTATCGAGTGAATTGTATCGACATCTTCATTTGCATAAGGATTTGGCTTTTACAACTTTGCTCTCACTTAAATATTGGAAGAAATAGTTGAAAAATGGCAGAGCTCGACCCGCCATTACTTTCTTACTGCATTAATTATGGTTTTCCATTTTTTCAGAAGGATTATCGTGAAATTTTTTTGAAAAATTGATATTTATTGCAGCTATTTATAAATTTACGCATTAAATTATAATTGCGCAATTTTATTATTATGAAATCATAATAAAATTGCTTAAATATTATTATTATAAAACCATAATAAAATTACATTTCTTAAATATTGGAAGAAATAGTTGAAAAATGGCAGAGCTCGGCCCGCCATTACTTTCTTAATGAATTAATTATGGTTTTCCATTTTTTCAGAAGGATTATCGTGAAATTTTTTTGAAAAATTGATATTTATTGCAGCTATTTATAAATTTACGCATTAAATTATAATTGCGCAATTTTATTATTATGAAATCATAATAAAATTGCTTAAATATTATTATTATAAAACCATAATAAAATTACATTTCTTAAATATTGGAAGAAATAGTTGAAAAATGGCAGAGCTCGGCCCGCCATTACTTTCTTAATGAATTAATTATGGTTTTCCATTTTTTCAGAAGGATTATCGTGAAATTTTTTTGAAAAATTGATATTTATTGCAGCTATTTATAAATTTACGCATTAAATTATAATTGCGCAATTTTATTATTACGAAATCATAATTATAGAGTGGATTGTATCGACATCTTCATTTGTATAAGGATTTGGCTTTTACAACTTTGCTCTCACTTAAATATTGGAAGAAATAGTTGAAAAATGGCAGAGCTCGACCCGCCATTACTTTCTTAATCCATTAATTATGGTTTTTCATTTTTTCAGAAGGATTGTCGTGAAATTTTGTGAAAAACTGATATTTATTGCAGCCATTTATAAGTTTACGCATTAAATTATAATTGCGCAATTTTATTATTATGAAATCATAATAAAATTGCTTAAATATTATTATTATGAAACCATAATAAAATTACATTTCTTAAATATTGGAAGAAATAGTTGAAAAATGGCAGAGCTCGGCCCGCCATTACTTTCTTAATGAATTAATTATGGTTTTCCATTTTTTCAGAAGGATTATCGTGAAATTTTTTTGAAAAATTGATATTTATTGCAGCTATTTATAAATTTACGCATTAAATTATAATTGCGCAATTTTATTATTATGAAATCATAATTATAGAGTGAATTGTATCGACATCTTCATTTGTATAACGATTTGGCATTTACAAAATTTGCTTTGCAGCATCATTCTTCACCCAGCAACGTAGCAAAATTTTATGTATGATAGAAACTCTATTCTGGCATATCTATATATACTATTGTAGTTGAAACACACAATAGCGCGTCAACTTATTGATCGGCAGAGGGAGAGGGAGAACCCAACGTCGGACACCCAGGGCGCGTCTCGCTAATTTGCAATACACCATCCGCGCCTATATCTCCATAACGCCGGGATTGCTGTGAATCGGTACAGTAACAGCGCCATTACTCGGCCTCAACTAGATTCGATGCTGCATAGTCGTTGCCATTAATCCTACGGTGTGATAGCACTGATTATTTCGCTTGTATGAAACGTTCAAGGAGAATTTGTACTCACGTATATCTATATTTTCAAATGATCTTTCCAGTGTGAAAAGAAAAAACGATTTTTTTTTTCGTCTTATCCATTAGTATTGGAAATCAACACCAAGCAAAAAAGTTGCAAAGTTGAACTTTGCACATTGCTTCCTCATTATTTATTTTTTTTTTTCACAAAGCGATCTCTATGAAGCTTATTTACTAATTTTGGCTTCCTCATAGCGGAAGCTTTGTGAAAAATGTAAATTAATGACAAAGGAATGTACGAAGTTCAACTTTGCAACTTATTTCGTTACTTTTCATTTTTTCAAAATTTCAAAATCACGTAAAATCTTAATCGCTTTACCGATCATCACCAAATTTGGTACATAGCAGCATTGCATGTTATTCTTCATCTGTAGAAAATATCAGTTGATTTCGTGAGATTTTACAGGAGTTAGAGCAAAACGTAAATTTTTTGAAAAATTCAAAATCTCATAAAAACGGAACCTATTTGTAGATTCGCCCCCAATTCAATACCGATCCTTCTTTAAGGCTGCTTTATGTATAAAAAATTATTTAGCTCTATAGCTAAAAATTTGCGGGAGCTAGAGCGCGTACAGACATTTTTCGAAAATTGCAAAGTTAAATAAAATTTCAACATATTTTTGAATTTTTTTGAAAATTATCACAAGCAATGGCGTATACCTGCCGCACATGTGTGCCAAATTTTAGACCGAATGTTAAAGCCGTTCTTGAGATATGCAAGTTTGAATTTTGAATGCCGTTCACACACACACACACACACACACACACACACACACACACACACACACACACACACACACACACACACACACACACACACACACACACACACACACACACACACACACACACACACACACACACACACACACACACACACACACACACACACACACACACACACACACACACACACACACACACACACACACACACACACACACACACACACACACACACACACACACACACACACACACACACACACACACACACACACACACAAACACACACACACACACACACACACACACACACACAAACACACACACACACACACACACACGCACGCACGCACGCACGCACGCACGCACGCACGCACGCACGCACGCACGCACGCACGCACGCACGCACGCACGCACGCACGCACGCACGCACGCACGCACGCACGCACGCACGCACGCACGCACGCACGCACGCACGCACGCACGCACGCACGCACGCACGCACGCACGCACGCACGCACGCACGCACGCACGCACGCACGCACGCACGCACGCACGCACGCACGCACGCACGCACGCACGCACGCACGCACGCACGCACGCACGCACGCACGCACGCACGCACGCACGCACGCACGCACGCACGCACGCACGCACTATCGATTTATATTAATGATAAATTGTTTTTTAAAATAAAATAATAGGTTATGACGACTGGGATAAAGTAGTTAAAAAAAATCCACCAGATGTCGTGTTGCTACATGTTATTTCCCAATATGCGGTCAAAAACATCCGCTCAAATTTTTAAAGCGAAATTCGAAATACTTCGCTGGCATACTTTATGGACCTGGCATCGCCGATTGGTCGTAAGTACACAATTTAGGTACATGAAATTTCTACACTCGAAACTTTAAACGCGTTTTTCTCGAAACGACATTTTTCAAAACGGTGGACATTCTCCAGGGAACAGTTTTCGAGCGATCGTTTTCAAATTTTAGGAGAACATTCGTCACGCTACTCTCTATCGTGCTATGGAAGCTTTTTTTTTTTTTTTCTTCCCATTTTTTTTAAAGAAAAACTGTCGAAGAAAACGGCTAAAGTCGGTACTTTTTGTTCAAAACGCCGCCATTTTGTCAATTTTGATTTTAAAAAAAGCCTCCATAGCGCGTTAGCCAATCGCATACTAATTAATAATCCTTTGGGTTTTTTTTTAGATCAAATTTGCGACCCCTAGGATGTCCACCAAGAGGCTATCTTTTTTATCAACATTATTTTCAACAATTAAAAAAAATATATTTAAACAATAAAAATCGACTTATAAAAAATCATTTTCTGTCATTCATGATTACCTTAATATGTCATAAAAATTTCAGATTGATCGGCGTATAGTAACCGTCCGAAAAAAAATCGTGAAAATAGGCTATTTTTCGGGCCGTCACACTGGAAAGATCCCTTAATTTCATGGAACACAATAGCGGTCAGAATTATCGAGGGTAAATAGACTAGTTTGTGGCCCGTGTACTTATTTTAGCCTCCAACATTTCATAGCGTTTGTCATTTATCTATAAATTATTTGGTGTATGGATCTTTGAAATATAATTAATATCGTGCATCGAAGTTTTTTACATATCGTCGAGGCAAATTTTTTTAAAATTGTCTATTATGAGGATCGTGGCCTGTAACATTTTATAGCATTTGTCATTTATCTATAAGTTATTTGGACCATCTTTAAAATTTAATAAATGAAAATTTAATTATTATTATTTATTTATTTTATTATTATTTTTATTATGTTGCATTTCCCCCCGTAGTCCAGACGCCAGAGGGGGTTCTGTGTGCCATTCGAGGTCCGCGAAATATTCTTGATGCAGATGATAGGTTTTGACATCCTGAACACGAATATATAAGGTGTTTTGCGGAAAACCCGGTCGTTTAGTTATTAATCGCAATTGTTTATTAACAATAGAAATTGTTGTTTTTTTGAACTCGGATATTTTTTTTTATATAGTCCTGTCAATTCTGAGACGAAAAGGTCCCATACAATTTTGCTCTACAATCCATAGATTTGGAGCAATAAATTGTTGAAAGTTGCAATTAGACCAAAATTGCTCTTCTTATGGTACGCTCGATGCGTATATTATGAGAGAAAAAATACCGTTTCGCGACTCTTCATAAATAATTATTTTTTGTTCTGCCCGTGTTCGCGTTTATTTTTTCATATTCCTCGGTTCATTGGGCAAAATTAGTTCCTTTACATTTTTTTTACGACTTATATTTTCGAAGTTACTAATTTGTTAAGAAGAGCAATTTTGGTCTAATTGCAACTTTCAACAATTTATTGCTCCAAATCTATGGATTGTAGAGCAAAATTGTATGGGACCTTTTCGTCTCAGAATTGACAGGACTATACAAAAAAAAATATCCGAGTTCAAAAAAACAACAATTTCTATTGTAAATAAACAATTGCGATTAATAACTAAACGACCGGGTTTTCCGCAAAACACCTTATATATTCGTGTTCAGGAGGTCAAAACCTATCATCTGCATCAAGAATATTTCGCGGACCTCGAATGGCACACAGAACCCCCTCTGGCGTCTGGACTACCGTCTGCAGGCATTGCGCCTATTACTGGGTCGGCCCGGATCAGTAGCCAGTTCCCCCTGGGGGTCTGGTCCGGATCAGTAACCAGGTCCCCATGCGGCCGCATCCGACTTCCCCCTCTATATCGCATTTGCCATAGCATTTCTGCTATGGGCATTAGGGTGGCCCAAATTTCATCTGTATTTTTTAATTTTTAGTCTCACCCCATAACATAGTTGTTTTCGGTGAAAAAAACAATTCTCATGAAAAATGGAGATTGTGAAAAATTATTTAGAGGTCGCTCAACAATTTTGAAAATTTTCGAAAAGATTTTTTCTTCTTCATTTTTTGTGATCTCTCACCCCTCATATCATCTTGTTAACTCCTAGTTAATTCCTCGTTTATGTTCGAAATTTTAGAAAAAAATATCAACTTCAAAACGTCTCAGAACGACAAAAAACATTTTGGAATTTATTTTCAATTTTTATTTTTTCTCAACTTTTACCCCTCATTTTCTCTCATTATCAGACGTCTAGTTCATAGTTTAAAAAATGTTATGAAAATATTAACGTTAGGCGATTGCTGAACGAAATTAGTCGGTTTTCGCGATTCTTGATTAGCAAAAAAAAAACGACTTACTTCTTTCAGCGACAGCCTAACGTTAATATTTTCATAACATTTTTTAAACTATGAACTAGACGTCTGATAATGAGTGAAAATCAGGGGTGAAAGTTGAGAAAAAAATAAAAATTGAAAATAAATTCGAAAATGTTTTTTGTCATTGAGCGACGTTTTGAAGTTAATATTTTTTTCCAAAATTTCGACCATAAACTAGGAATGAGATAACAAGATGATATGAGGGGTGAGAGATTACAAAAAATGAAGAAAAAGAAAACGTTTCGGAAATTTTCAAAATTGTTGAGCGATCTCTAAATAATTTTTTGCAATCTCCATTTTTCATGAAAATTGTTTTTTCACCGAAAACAACTATTTTATGGGGTGAGACCAAAAATTAAAAAATACAGCTAAAATTTGGGCCACCCTAATGGGCATAGGAAAACTGCGGAAAACCTATGCCGATATAGCCGGTCTCGAGTTCGCCTCCCAGCACCGGCGCTACGACACGTTTCGTCGAGAATGCAAACACGGACTACAGTTGTATACATGTGACCTCCACAAGCAGAAATACCTGTGTGGGTCTCATGTATACATCTGGAGCTTCATCGCAGAACGACTAAAAACATTTTGGAATTTATTTTCAATTTTTATTTTTTCTCAACTTTTACCCCTGATTTTCTCTCATTATCAGACGTCTAGTTCATAGTTTAAAAAATGTTATGAAAATATTAACGTTAGGCGATCGCTGAACGAAATTAGTCGGTTTTCGCGATTCTTGATTAGCAAAAAAAAAAACGACTTACTTCTTTCAGCGACAGCCTAACGTTAATATTTTCATAACATTTTTTAAACTATGAACTAGACGTCTGATAATGAGTGAAAATCAGGGGTGAAAGTTGAGAAAAAAAGAAAAATTGAAAATAAATTCCAAAATGTTTTTTGTCATTGAGCGACGTTTTGAAGTTAATATTTTTTTCCAAAATTTCGACCATAAACTAGGAATGAGATAACAAGATGATATGAGGGGTGAGAGATTACAAAAAATGAAGAAAAAGAAAACGTTTCGGAAATTTTCAAAATTGTTGAGCGATCTCTAAATAATTTTTTGCAATCTCCATTTTTCATGAAAATTGTTTTTTCACCGAAAACAACTATTTTATGGGGTGAGATCAAAAATTAAAAAATACAGCCGAAATTTGGGCCACCCTAATGGGCATAGGGAAACTGCGGAAAACCTATGCCGATATAGCCGGTCTCGAGTTCGCCTCCCAGCACCGGCGCTACGACACGTTTCGTCGAGAATGTAAACACGGACTACAGCTGTATACATGTGACCTCCACAAGTAGAAATACCTGTGTGGGTCTCATGTATACATCTGGAGCTTCATCGCGCCCGTATTTATATTTTCGACGAAAATCGACGGCACCAGGAATCGAACCCGCGACCTACCGATGCTCTGGACTAGATTCCAGGGGTACGTTCCGAATGACGAGGTGTTTCGTTGTTCGATGCGCATGCGCAATAATCTCCTTCAAGATTTACGGTGAAGTTTAAGAATTATAGTAAAAGTTGAAGACAGGGGAAACAGTTTGTTCGTTTCTATTAATTCCAAAGTATCGGAATTTCGATTTCTCACGGATTAGCCATTTATAAAGTATTAACATTTTTTATCCCCACCTCACGATCGGACAACAACTTTTTGCCGTACCTCGCGAGTAGGGTGAATAGTTGTCGTCCGATCAGGAGACGAGGATAATATTTGAATTCTTTACAAATAGGCAAATCCATGAGAAATCTAATTATTCATACTTCAGTACCAGTATAAATAAAACAATTGTTTTTTTATGTTTCCACTTTTATTATACTTCTTAAAGTTCACCGTAAATCTCGGCAAAAACCGAACAACAAAACACCTCGTCATTCGGAACGCAGCCCAGTACACTGACCATTAGACCATCGCACCGGTTTAATAAATGAAAATTAATATAGTGTATAATTTTTTTTCCTTTCTATGTTCGAAAATTTCGGTTTACCCCATAAAACTTTTTTTTTTAACGAAGGTCAATATTAGGATCGAGACTATAGTTTTTTAACGTAGCAAGTAAAAAAAAAACTTTTTTTTTTAAGCAGTCTAATATGTATATATACTTATTTATTACATTGGACGGGACAAGAATTGGAAAACAATGATAATAATTAATGACAGAAGAGTAAAAATACCTCAAATTAACAAGTAGTGAATTGTCCACGGTACGTGAAAATGTATATGAAAAAAATGATATAGTAGTAATTGTGAATTTATTGACAGTACATACATTGATCGCTGTGACATTTGTATTTACATTTGATTATGGTATGTTGCCATGTATTGCCAATTGGCCATCGACCGCGGTCCTTGAGCCTAAAATGATATATTTACGTAATTACAGGAGTTAAAGTGAAACAAAATTCTCGTTGTGTGTCTAAAACGTTTATTTAGTACAACAGTAAAGTTATATACGAAACGGCACTGGCTTTAGGGTGCGCCGAGGCACGGAAAGCTTCGTCGGTAAGGATCTCAATTAAACAATTACACTTAAATGAAGTAAATTCCCAGAGTGCGCGTTGCCCGCATGATCGTTTGTGAGAATAAAAGTGGCGTGAGTAGAGCACAACAACACACGGAGAGGCAAAGCCTCGCACCTATCGCGTTCTTTTTTACTTGGCTGCTTCTGCCGCTGGCCGCTCGACTCGTGGCTGGCACAGCATTCCACGTTATTTACGTGCGCGCTCCCGTCGTACTGTTAAATTGACAATGAAAGTGGAGGTCGACCCGCACATCTCGATCGTTGACTCATCGTTCTCATCAACGAAATCGTCTCATTCTCTGAATCCCGTATATAGAAAATAATATCACAGGTAACGTGGCTTATTCTTCAATAATATAACGAGTCAATGTGTGTACAAAAAAAAACACCCACATTCACGGATTATTTTTCAATTTATTTTGAAATAAAATTTCGGGTAGATTTTTTTTTTTCATTGATTCAATTAAATAATGCGGGTACTGAATTTTTTTTAGTAAACATCCGGGGATGAAAGATGTTATACGATTAAGAGTCAACGTAAAAAGGACTCAGTGGTTTTTATGGAAACAAAAATCTTCGGTTTTATTTACGTTTTTTTTTTCATAAAAACGAGTGAGTCGTTGTGCGGTGAATTATGATGAAGCGACGTTTCTTCCGATTGCTAGAGATTCTCGAAGATCGAAGTGCGGTTATTTTTTCTGTGCTGGCTCTTACGGAAAAACAACTATTGAGCACTCAATAGTTATTATTCGGATTCAAAAGTAACTATGAATTGACAATAGTACTGACTATTGATAATCAATAGTAATTATACGAATAGTAAGTATTTGAAATAGTTACTATTGACAATCAATAGTACTGACTATTGAAAATCAATAGTATTGACAATTGAAAATCAATAGTATTGTCTATTGAAAATCAATAGTATTGACTATTGAAAATCAATAGTACTGGCTATTGAAAATCAATAGTACTGACTATTGAAAATCAATAGTACTGACTATTGAAAATCTATAGTATTGACTATTGAAAATCAATAGTATTGACTATTGAAAATCAATAGTATTGACTATTGAAAATCAATAGTATTGACTATTGAAAATCAATAGTATTGACTATTAAAAATCAATAGTACTGACTATTGAAAATCAATAGTATTGACTATTGAAAATCAATAGTATTGACTATTGAAAATCAATATTATTGACTATTGAAAATCAATAGTATTGTCTATTGAAAATCAATAGTAACTACTCGAATAGTTATTACTCAAAATAATTACTATTGACTGCCAATAGTATCGACTATTAGAAGTGAATAGTAGTAACCATTAGGGTAGATACTTTTTGGAAGTTTAATGTATATGTTCAATAGCAAGTACTGTTAGAGACCAATGGTAATCATTTGTGCAGTAATTTTTCAATATAGTTACTATTCCTCACGAATAGTAATTATTTGAGCAGTAACTCAGTAATTATTGAGGGATATAACTTCTGAACTTTAATAATTCTATAACTACCAAATGTACCATATTTATTCCGCAATCAATTAGATCTAAACCGCAACGTGCACGAGGTACCGGTTGCTAATGGAAATTGGATTCATACATAAATAAAACGACATTACGAATATAATTTGGAAATCTGAGATCATAACATTACTAATGAAGTGCCACTGAATTTCATCATTCTTAGTACAAATTAATTTAAAAAAGCATTTTATCTATGTATTTTTCAACTTATGCAAATAATGTTAAAAAAATTATAATCTGATAGTACAAATATGTGTATTTGTATGAATTTGTTGTACGTATTCTAAGTGGAAAAATCGGCTAGGGTTTCTACAGCACTACAGGTTTTTTATAGTAGAAATTTAAGTACAGCTGTAGAACTACAAAACTATAGTGCTAGAACTATATAACTATTCAGTAGTTCTTCAATAATAAACTATTGTGTAGTTGAATAATTTCTCCCAATAGTCCACCAATTTAGCGTCGGTTTATAGTTTATTGTTTTTAATAGGACAATAGTTCAATAATCCTAATAGTTATTAATAATTTTTTTTTTCATAAGGGTCTGAATCAATTCGTATATTTAACTGATCTTTCCAGTGTGACGGCCTGAAAAATTGCCTATTTTCAAGATTTTTTTTCGGACGGTTACTATACGCCGATCGATCTGAAATTTGTATGACATATTAAGGAAACCATGAATGACAGAAAATGATTTTTTATAAGTCGATTTTTATTGGTTAAATATATTTTTTTAATTGTTGAAAATAATGTTGCTAAAAAAGATGTCCTCATGATGGACATCCTAGGGGTCGCAAATTTGATCTAAAAAAAACCCAAAGGATTATTAACTAGTATGCGATTGGCTATCGCGCTATGGAGCTTTTTTTAAAATCAAAATTGACAAAATGGCGGCGGTTTGAACAAAAAGTACCGAATTTAGCCGTTTTTTCAACAGTTTTTCTTTAAAAAAAAATGGGAAGATTAAAAAAAAGCTTCCATAGCACGATAGAGAGTAGCGTGAAGAATGTTCTCCTAAAATTTGAAAACGATCGCTTGAAAACTGTTCCCTGGAGAATGTCCACCATTTTGAAAAATGTCGTTTCGAGAAAAACGCGTTTAAAGTTTCGTGTGTAGAAATTTCATATACCTAAATTGTGTACTTACGACTAATCGGCGATGCCAGGACCATAAAGTATGCCAGCTAAGTATTTCGAATTTCGCTTTCAAAATTTGAGAGGATGTATTTGACCGTATTTACTAATGGATAAGACAAAAAAAATCGATATTTTTTTGGACACTGGAAAGATCCCTTAATCAAAATCGGTGACCCACACAAGTCGTAGACTCGCGATTGCGATTGGCTATCGCGCTATGGAGGCTTTTTTTAAAATCAAAATTGACAAAATGGCGGCGGTTTCAACAAAAAGTACCGAATTTAGCCGTTTTTTCGACAGTTTTTCTTTTAAAAAAAATGGGAAGATTAAAAAAAAGCTTCCTTAGCACGATAGAGAGTAGCGTGAAGAATGTTCTCCTAAAATTTGAAAACGATCGCTTGAAAACTGTTCCCTGGAGAATGGCCACCATTTTGAAAAATGTCGTTTCGAGAAAAACGCGTTTAAAGTTTCGAGTGTAGAAATTTCATATACCTAAATTGTGTACTTACGACTAATCGGCGATGCCAGGACCATAAAGTATGCCAGCGAAGTATTACGAATTTCGCTTTAAGAATCTGAGAGGATGTATTTGACTGTATATATTAATGGATAAGACAAAAAAAATCGATGTTTGTTTTTCACACTGGAAAGATCCCTTAATCAAAATCGGTGACCCACACAAGTCGTAGACTCCCCTTGTTAAGCCAATAATGCAATACCTTGAATAGATGCGCGCATGCATCCAGAAAGAACATAACCTACCCTCCTGTTCGATGCCGCACGTCGTAAATAACAGCTTGGCGCTGCTCGCAGTCGTACAAATGTGCATTCGCTACGTAATCCAAGTGAGTAACACAGGTTATGTGGTGATTGGGCGACATAAGCGCCACCAGATCCTCCACGACAGATATTACTATTATTATTATCGTGTAGTACCTAATTTCTATGTATATAACAAATGAAGTGAGCCAAAATTGTGTACGTGTGTGAACATACGATAACAGTATTTCCATAAATCGTCGAGCCGTTCATGCGCGCGTGTTGTTGTGGATAAACGCGACTGCGTGGCGCGTTCGATCTCCAGCATCGAAATTTCATGAATTTATGTGGCTCGTATTACCGTCGATACACGATTCTCATGAACGCGAATAGAAGCTTATGATTCACGTAGAATAATGTTGAATATTATGAAACATCGACATTTTTGAGACCATTTTTTCTTTATCTTTAGATATCGTGCAGAATATTTGTATACACAACAAGAGCTGAATTTTTGTTTATTTTTTTTTTTTAGTAAAAATATTTTGAAATATTTTGAAAGAAAATGTTTTAACCTATTAACTTGGAATGAGGGTGAAAAACATTTTTAATTTTATGTTTGAATTTTTCTTTTTTTTTAATTTTCTATTTCCTTACTGTGTTGGATTAATTGCCAAACAATAATTTATTAATTCAAGCGAATTCAGCATCTCGTCAAAATATAATTTAAAATGGTGAGAATGTCACAAAATTTTTTAAAACCGAATATATTTTTTTAAACCCTGCAAATAGACGATTAAACAAAAAGTTTGAAAATCGACGAGGCGGAATATAACATAAAATATCCACTTCAACGTCAGCAATTTAAAAAATGGAATAGCAAAAAAAATAAAAAGAAAATAAAAAAAAATTGCACAAATCCAGCATTCGCTATATCTATATATGGGGTATTCCTGGCCAACTCAACAAGCGTTCAACCCTTACGCCTTCCAATTTGCTCTAGAATTTTTTTATAATTTTCTATATGTTCGAAATTTTTTTTTTTTTTTTTTTACTGAAACTTTTTTTTTCATAAATTATTTAAATAAAAATATTGCGCCGGAATTAACAAAATTTGAAATTATTCTCAAAAATTCTGTATTGGATATAAAAAATTTTGAACTATGACCCAGAATGGGCAAAAATTTGAGTCGATTTTTTAAGCCATTTTTTTCGAAAAGAAAAAATCCGTTAAAAATGGAAAAAAATGAAACAAGATGGCAGTTTATGGTCGATTGTTGCGTAAACATTTTATACATAATGCAAGATTATTTTATAATTTTCCTAAAGCTTTTATTATCGATATGAAAAAAAATCATGAATTTTTGATAATAATTTCAAATTTTTAAATCGGGGCGCCATATTTTTATTCAAAAAATTCCGGAAAAAAAAGTTTCAGTAAAAAAAATCGAAAAAAAATAAAAAATGTCTTTTGGAGCATATAGATTAGTATAAAAAATTAGGGGCGAATTGGAAGGGCAAGGAATATATTTTTTTAGAGTGTCAATTCATGATTTTTTTTCATATCAATAATAAAAGCTTCAGCAAAATTCTAAAATAATCTTGCATTATGTATAAAAAATGTTTACGCAACAACTGACCATAAACTGCCATCTTGTTTCATTTTTTTCCATTTCTCTTGGATTTTCTTTTTCAAAAAAATGGCTTAAAAAGTCGACGCAAACTTTTGTCCACTTTGGGTCTTGGCTCAAAAATTTTCATAACTAATGCAGAATTTTTGATGATAATTTCAAATTTTTAAATCGAGGCGCAACATTATTATTAAAAAAATTCCGGAAAAAAAAAATTTCAGTAAAAAAAATCGAAAAAAAATTAAAAGTATTTTTTTGAGCATATAGAATGGTATAAAAAATTATAGAGTGAATTGGAAAGCCTCAGGGTTGAACGCTTGTTCAATTGGCAAGGAATACCCCATATGTATAAATAATATAGGCCGAATGATAGTAACCGGCAGTAAAATACACAGCCATAGAGTGAGAACGTCACAAAATTTTTTAAAACCGAATATAAATTTTTAAATCCCGGAAACGGGCGATTAAACAAAAAGTTTGAAAATCAACGAGTCGGAATATAACATAAAATATCCCCTTCAACATCAGCAATTTTTTAAATGGAATTGGCAAAAAAAAAAGAGAGAAACAATAAAAAAAAATTGCACAAATCTGGCATTCGCTATATATATACATATATGTATACATAATATAGGCAGGATGGTAGTAACTCACGCATAGGTGGTTATTGTCGGTAGCCTGCAGTCAAATACGTAGATATAGAGGAAAATAGTGTGAGAGATGACGAAGGGACAAAACGGCGGGGGAGGGGGTTTCTATTTCCTTACTATGTTTGATTAATTGCCAAACAATAATTTATTAATTCAAGCGAATTCAGCATCTCGTCAAAATATAATTTAAAATGGTGACAATATCACCAAATTTTTTCAGCCTGATATATTTTTTTTAAATCGTTGAAATGGACGATTAAACAAAAAGTTTGAAAATCGATGAGGCGGAATATAACATAAAATATCCCCTTCAACGTCAGCAATTTAAAAAATGGAATAGTAAAAAAAAAAAAATAAAAAGAAAATAAAAAAAAATTGCACAAATCCAGCATTCGCTATATCTATATATGTATAAATAATATAGGCCGAATGATAGTAACCGGAAGTAAAATACACAGCCATAGAGTGAGAACGTCACAAAATTTTTTAAAACCGAATATAAATTTTTAAATCCCGGAAACGGACGATTAAACAAAAAGTTTGAAAATCAACGAGGCGGAATATAACATAAAATATCCCATTCAACGTCAGCAATTTAAAAAATGGAAAAGCAAAAAAAAAAAAAAAAAAAAAAATAAAAAAAAATTGCACAAATCCAGCATTCGCTATATCTATATATGTATAAATAATATAGGCCGAATGATAGTAACCGGCAGTAAAATACACAGCCATAGAGTGAGAATGTCACAAAATTTTTTAAAACCGAATATAAATTTTTAAATCCCGGAAACGGACGATTAAACAAAAAGTTTGAAAATCAACGAGGCGGAATATAACATAAAATATCCCCTTCAACGTCAGCAATTTAAAAAATGGAATAGCAAAAAATAAAAATAAAAAAAAAATAAAAAAAAATTGCGCAAATCCAGCATTCGCTATATCTATATATGTATAAATAATATAGGCCGAATGATAGTAACCGGCAGTAAAATACACAGCCATAGAGTGAGAACGTCACAAAATTTTTTAAAACCGAATATAAATTTTTAAATCCCGGAAACGGACGATTAAACAAAAAGTTTGAAAATCAACGAGGCGGAATATAACATAAAATATCCCCTTCAACGTCAGCAATTTTTTAAATGGAATTGGCAAAAAAAAATAAAAATAAAATAAAAAAAAATTGCACAAATCTAGCATTCGCTATATCTATATATGTATAAATAATATAGGCCGAATAATAGTAACCGGCAGTAAAATACACAGCCATAGAGTGAGAATGTCACAAAATTTTTTAAAACCGAATATAAATTTTTAAATCCCGGAAACGGACGATTAAACAAAAAGTTTGAAAATCAACGAGGCGAAATATAACATAAAATATCCCCTTCAACGTCAGCAATTTAAAAAATGGAATAGCAAAAAATAAAAATAAAAAGAAAATAAAAAAAAATTGCACAAATCCAGCATTCGCTATATCTATATATGTATAAATAATATAGGCCGAATGATAGTAACCGGCAGTAAAATACACAGCCATAGAGTGAGAACGTCACAAAATTTTTTAAAACCAAATATAAATTTTTAAATCCCGGAAACGGGCGATTAAACAAAAAGTTTGAAAATCAACGAGGCGGAATATAACATAAAATATCCCCTTCAACGTCAGCAATTTTTTAAATGGAATTGGCAAAAAAAAAAAAAAGAGAGAAACAATAAAAAAAAATTGCACAAATCTGGCATTCGCTATATATATACATATATGTATACATAATATAGGCAGGATGGTAGTAACTCACGCATAGGTGGTTATTGTCGGTAGCCTGCAGTCAAATACGTAGATATAGAGGAAAATAGTGTGAGAGATGACGAAGGGACAAAACGGCGGGGGAGGGGGTTTCTATTTCCTTACTATGTTTGATTAATTGCCAAACAATAATTTATTAATTCAAGCGAATTCAGCATCTCGTCAAAATATAATTTAAAATGGTGAGAATGTCACCAAATTTTTTAAAGCCGAATATATTTTTCAAAACCCTGCAAATTGACGATTAAACAAAAAGTTTGAAAATCGACGAGGCGGAATATAACATAAAATATCCCCTTCAACGTCAGCAATTTAAAAAATGGAATAGCAAAAAAAAAAAAAATAATAAAAATAAAAAAAAATTGCACAAATCCAGCATTCGCTATATCTATATATGTATAAATAATATAGGCCGAATGATAGTAACCGGCAGTAAAATACACAGCCATAGAGTGAGAATGTCACAAAATTTTTTAAAACCGAATATAAATTTTTAAATCCCGGAAACGGACGATTAAACAAAAAGTTTGAAAATCGACGAGGCGGAATATAACATAAAATATCCACTTCAACGTCAGCAATTTAAAAAATGGAATAGCAAAAAAAAAGAAAATAAAAAAAATTGCACAAATCCAGCATTCGCTATATCTATATATGTATAAATAATATAGGCCGAATGATAGTAACCGGCAGTAAAATACACAGCCATAGAGTGAGAACGTCACAAAATTTATTAAAACCGAATATAAATTTTTAAATCCCGGAAACGGGCGATTAAACAAAAAGTTTGAAAATCAACGAGGCGGAATATAACATAAAATATCCCCTTCAACGTCAGCAATTTTTTAAATGGAATTGGCAAAAAAAAAAAAAAGAGAGAAACAATAAAAAAAAATTGCACAAATCTGGTATTCGCTATATCTATACATATATGTATACATAATATAGGCAGGATGGTAGTAACTCACGCATAGGTGGTTATTGTCGGTAGCCTGCAGTCAAATACGTAGATATAGAGGAAAATAGTGTGAGAGATGACGAAGGGACAAAACGGCGGGGGAGGGGGTGGGGGAAGGGGGGCTTCCAATCTGTTCCGTCCCTTTGTTGAAAGCGGCTCGTGCCGCGTGTGCAAATCTACCTTCCCGTGGGCTACACGCGCTCGCTTCTCCTCTACACTGTACAATTTCGACTATGGCTATACTTTGAGTTATGTGTGTGGGTATATATATATATATATATATGAAGGTACATACATATGTAACGTCGCTTGGCCGGACTCCCTATATCTCGGTCTTGCGGGCCCCCACGGCTGCTGCACACGCCTCACACCTGAACACAATAGGGGACCCGATTTCACCCTCGTCTCCCATCCTTCTTTTACCCCCCTCGTGTTTAAATACTGACGTGCAAGGGTCGCTCTTTTCCACCCTCTCCATCCCTCCCCCGTTACTTCACCTCACTTCCACTATATTCTACATACTGAGATATATACACTCTTTTGCGAGATCCATTCGCTATGTGCCTTAATTTACTAGTGCAGAATTTTGCACAGTAAACACTGAATTCAAATTTTGTATTTCTAGGATCTTCTTTTGGTAAAGTAAAAAATTGCAGACATTTCTTGCTTTGTTTTTTTACATAAAAAAATTGTTTAAATAAGGACGTGCAAGGGTCGCTTTTTTCAAGTGCAGAATCTTGTACGGTAAACACTAAATTAAAATGTTCTACTTGTAGGACATTTTTTTAAAACTTTTACAGAAAGAAATTTTTTCTACAAATTTTGCACTTTTGCAAGATCCATTCGCTATCTGCCTTAATTTTGCATTTTCCATTATTTATCTTCTGTATTATATGGATTTTTCTTTACTTGTGCAGAATTTTGCACAGTAAACAATTAATTCAAATTTTGGATTTGTAGGATCGACTTTTGTTTTTTTTTACGAAAAATGTTATACTTGTAGGACATTTTTTTTGCTTCTTTTACAAAAAAAAAAAAAATCTGTAAATATTAACGTGCAAGGGTCGCTCTTTTCCACCCTCTCCATCCCTCCCCCGTTACTTCACCTCACTTCCACTATATTCTACATACTGAGATATATACACTCTTTTGCAAGATCCATTCTCTATGTGCCTTAATTTACTAGTGCAGAATCTTGCACAGTAAACACTGAATTCAAATTTTGTATTTCTAGGATCTTCTTTTGTTTTTTTTTTTTTTGCAGACATTTCTTGCTTTTTTTTTACAACAAAAAAATTGTTTAAACAATGACGTGCAAGGGGCGCTTTTTTCAAGTGCAGAATCTTGCACGGTAAACACTAAATTAAAATGTTCTACTTGTAGGACATTTTTTTAAAACTTTTACAGAAAGAAATTTTTTGTACAAATTTTGCACTTTTGCAAGATCCATTCGCTATCTGCCTTAATTTTGCATTTTTCATTATTTATCTTCTGTATTATATGGTTTTTTCTTTACTTGTGCAGAATTTTGCACAGTAAACACTGAATTGAAATTTTGTATTTGGAGGAACGTTTTTGGTTTTTTTTACAAAAAATGTTCTACTTGTAGGACTGTTTTTTTCGCTTCTTTTACAAAAAAAAAAAAATCTTTAAATATTGACGTGCAAGGATCGCTCTTTTCCACCCTCTCCATCCCTCCCCCGTTACTTCACCTCACTTCCACTATATTCTACATACTGAGATATATACACTCTTTTGCAAGATCCATTCTCTATGTGCCTTAATTTACTAGTGCAGAATTTTGCACAGTAAACACTGAATTGAAATTTTGTATTTCTAGGATCTTCTTTTGTTTTTTTATTAAAAAAAAAAAAAAACAGTAAAAAATTGCAGACATTTCTTGCTTTTTTTTTGTAACAAAAAAATTGTTTAAACTTTTTTCAATTGCAGAATCTTGCACGGTAAACACTAAATTAAAATGTTCTACTTGTAGGACATTTTTTTTTACTTCTTTTACAAAAAAAAATTTGTTGCACTTTTGCAAGATCCATTCTCTATGTGCCTTAATTTACTAGTGCAGAATTTTGCACAGTAAACACTGAATTCAAATTTTGTATTTCTAGGATCTTCTTTTGTTTTTTTATTTAAAAAAAACAAACAGTAAAAAATTGCAGACATTTCTTGCTTTTTTTTGTAACAAAAAAATTGTTTAAACAATGACGTGAAAGCGTCGCTTTTTTCAAGTGCAGAATCTTGCAGGGTAAACACTAAATTAAAATGGTCTACTTGAAGGACATTTTTTTTTTACTTTTACAAAAAAAAAAATTTTGTACAAATTTTGCACTTTCGCAAGATCCATTCGCTATCTGCCTTAATTTTGCATTTTCCATTATTTATCTTCTGTATTATATGGTTTTTTCTTTACTTGTGCAGAATTGTGCACAGTAAACACTGAATTCAAATTTTGTATTTGGAGGATCGTTTTTTGTTTTTTTTTACAAAAAATGTTCTACTTGTAGGAATTTTTTTTGCTTCTTTTAAAAAAAAAAACTTTAAATATTAACGTGCAAGAGTCGCCCTTTTCCGCCCTCTCCATCCCTCCCCCGTTACTTCGCCTCACTTCCACTATATTCTACATACTGAGATATATATATCAGACACTACATCTACATTTTTTTGGACGATAATATAACATACTTCTCATACAAAATCATTTGTTGGAAAATCTACGCTTTTAATTTTTATGTCGCAGATTTACCCTGGCTCTGAGTTCCTTATCCTGTCCTTTTCGTCCATTCCATCATCGAATTCAAAAATCCGAAAATGGAAAAGGAGAAAATGAATTAAAATGGAATTATTTAAGCCGCGTGACAGACAAGACTGAGACAGTCAAAATCATTTCTTTTAATGCCAAACAATTTAGATAGTTCTGTTCATCCCAGGTTTTTGAGTCTTGGTTTTCCTGGGGCTTTGGGTAAATATCAGGACAGTTACCCTGAGACAGGTGCAAGACAAAAAGATCAATCAATTCCTTCCTCAGCGGATAGTTAGGAATTGCCGGGACGGCAATTTTTGGGGAGGGGAATAATGTTATGAATATTGGGCAGAGTTCATTTGACTTGATTAGCAACGAAACATCAAAACTGACAGTCTCGCTTGAGATCCCACAGAATCCACACGTGACAGCATTAACCGCTCGGAGAAATAATGACATCCGTTTTTATAATCAGTGTCATTCATTTACGAGGATACAACAATCAGTGCTGTATTACCGCCTAGGCCAGCTAGGCCCGGGCCTAGGGCGGCACGATTTGCGCCGTAATGAGGAGCGGCATTTTTGCCCAATTTTTTGCGAAATCATGGTTACATTTTTTCAAATTCCCAGATTTTTTGTGCACTTTTTTGCCCGCCTGCCTTTTGCCCGCTTGCTTTAAAGACTAAATGCTTAAAAAGTAAGCATTTCAAGCCAATAGCTATTCATTTGGCGTTGAATGCGAACATCTCGGTGCGCATCTAAGAACCTTGCAGATCGAAAAAATATCTGCGTTAAACTTGTGCAAGATGCTATTCGAGAAAAACTTGCGATCTGTATATCCGAATGTCAACATCGCTCTTCGTATGTTGCTAAGTATGCCCGCCACGAATTGTTCGGCTGAGCGATCGTTTTCTGTTTTACGACGCGTGAAAAACTATCTTCGATTGACGATATCGCAACATCGTTTGAATGCTTTAGCTATTTTATGCATCGAAGCAGATTTGACAAGAAGAGTGAAATTTGACGACCTCATTAGAGACTTCGCGAGAGCAAAAGCTCGTAGGGTGAATATCTAAATATCGTATTAATTTTAGTATGAACTGTGACTGTGATGTGTCATATTAAAAAGTTTTAGATACATGCCATGTTTCGTTGTAATACTGTTTGGTTTATCGCATTCTTGTTATTAAAACTCCTGGACGGGAGGGGGTGGAGGGGGGGGGGGGAGGGGGCGGCAAATCTACAGTTGCCTTGGGGCGCCGCGACGTCTAATCCGGCCCTGACAACAATATATAGATATACTATTTTGCAAGATCCCTTCTCTATCTGCCTTAATTTGGCATTTTCCATTATTCATCTTCTGTATTATACGGTTTTTTTAAACTGCATTACTGCATTTTGAGATGCATACAGTTGGGACATGAAAAAATTTAAAAAAATGAAATCTGGTGCATTTGAGGGTCTAAACAATCCTTCAAAAAGTTACGAGCCAAAGCGGGGAGGTCGAAACGACATGGAATGCCCCATATATATATTTTGTTTCACCTGTGGTATCAAGAATCACGGTAGTGTCTCGATGCCAAGTATTGAAAGAAAATTAATGTCTCCTCCATACGACGATTTTTCTCTTCTAAAAATATTATGTATGTTTCCCAATCTCCATTTTTTAGAGATGTTGATATGTAGTGTGTGTTGGGTATTTATGTCTACGGTGTATATTATTTATGGGTTGTATGTTTTAAAAATACAATAAATAATTTTTGCAGCTGTTCAGAAGTTTAAACATTTTATTATAGTCGTTACATGTTATTATTATAAAATCATAATTTTAAAGCGAATCGTACGATCATCTTTATTTCCATGACTATTAGGCACTTACAATTCTGGTTGAAAGCGATTCCCGTTTTCCCCTTACCTTTTTCTTTCCCTAGACGATCCGACCATATCCAATATTCATTGAGAGAGGAGCTTATGCTCACCTAGCATTTTCCAGTGCACACCTTTCGTCAAAGTCCTCCCTCGCGCCCAACCGCTATCCTTTTAGTAGTACGCGTGCCAGCTTTTGGGGGAGCTCGGGAATGAAAGACGAGAGCGAAACGTCGAAGCTGCGAACCGGTGAGGAAAGGGGGGAGGGAATAAATTACGGTGTGGCTGCTCCGTAGGTTTAAAGCTCCCTTTATGCTTTGCAATTTTTTTTTCTTCTCCCACTCCTCGAAACTTTGATGGATATTTAGTACTTTGCAAAAAACTAAAGAATCGGCGAAAAATTAATATTGTTGAAGTATCGGCAAGGAGTTAAATAATATTTTGATATTTTATCAAACAAATTTATCGAATTTTATTACAGCTAATTAAATATAGAAACTAAACTGAGCTGCTGTATAATATAAATATTTATCGTATTTTTGATTTACTAATTTTTTTTAGCATAACAATATGCAAAAAGCAAAATATTATTCAACTCCTTGCCGATAGTTCAACGATGTTAATTTTTCGCCAATTCTTTAGTTTTTTGTGAAGTACTAATTCATTTTTTAGAGCATATAAAAATTTATAGAGTGCGAACTTCTCAATTTTCGTCACGAAATTATATCAAAAGATGCTGTTATTCAAACCCTGAAAAATTCTTAATAGGCATATTATTATTATACATAAAGTAATTATGTTATCAATTTCTATTTAAAAAACT
The DNA here is from genome assembly GCA_963970395.1 of Ephialtes manifestator. Lineage (NCBI taxonomy): Eukaryota > Metazoa > Arthropoda > Insecta > Hymenoptera > Ichneumonidae > Ephialtes > Ephialtes manifestator. The sequence continues at coordinate 31,963,266 of OZ019975.1, read as the reverse complement.
GATAACTTACATCTCTTGCATAAAGCTTCTAACCTAATTATCGAAAAGTCCTCTAATTCCAAAAAATGACTTGAAAATCTTCCAAGCCAAAATGGCCGCTACGATTTTTGTTATTTTTCCAAACTGTTTTTAAATCTTCCAGTAAAGTTGTAAGACCGCAAAAAGCAGTTCACGAAATAGGGTTCATATGTAGGGTTCATATGCAGTGCTTGATCGTCACGCGGTAATTAAGGACCTCGGTGTCTTCTTGACCTCCTCGCTATCATTTGCGTACCATATTTCATATGTCTGCGGGCGAGCGATGCGTGCTCTGGGCTTTATTAGGCGAAACACGATAGGTTTTCGAAATATTCGGGCGCATAAAGTTTTGTATTGCGCATTAGTTCGCCCAATATTAGAGTATCCGTCCGTAGTATAGGCTCCCTCTTATATGGTGCATGTTAATGCCATCGAGCGCGTTCAGCGTAAATTTGTACGATTCTTAATGTATAAGTTTAGAGTTACTGATAGAGCACTCAGTGTTTATATGAGAGTGGACCTTCGAATGTGTACACTAACAGGGAGAAGGCTAAAGGCGGAGCTCGTCTTGTTGTATAAAATAATCCACGGCACGGTTATTTGCCCTGAGCTTCTCAGTTCCGTCACTATCTCCGTCCCGATGCGTAATGTCCGAAATTATAAAATTTTTTGCGTACAGTATCATCGTACGAATTATGGCTACAATGAGCCGCTAACGCGAATATTTCGGGATGGCAATGCTGCTTCGCTGTTTGTGGACTTTTTCATCTTTCCACTCTCGGTCTTTATGAATTCGGTAAATAATTATATTGTCCTTAGAGACCCCTCATAGTTTATCGTAGTTATCTAAGTTGTGAATTGTTTGTTTTTTATGTATCATAGTAGGTATAATTTATGTAATAAAGTGTAAAGCGCCATCTGTTTGGCTGCTTTCAAGGGACTTGTCCCGTTCACTGAAGAATAAATAAATAAATAAATAAACGCCACACACGTATAGGGATCCAACTATGTACAAAATCTTCCAATCCAAAATGGTCGCTACGATTTTTATTTTATTTTCCCAAGTTTATTTTCTCATCTTCCAGTAAAGTTGTAAGACCGCAAAAAGCAGTTCACGAAATAGGGTTCATAGGTAGATCAACGCCACACACGTATAGAGATCCAACTATGTACAAAATCTTCCAATCCAAAATGGCCGCTACGATTTTTATTTTATTTTTCCAAGTTTATTTTCTCATCTTCCAGTAAAGTTGTAAGACCGCAAAAAGCAGTTCACGAAATAGGGTTCATAGGTAGATCAACGCCACACACGTATAGAGATCCAACTATGTACAAAATCTTCCAATCCAAAATGGCCGCTACGATTTTTATTTTATTTTCCCAAGTTTATTTTCTCATCTTCCAGTAAAGTTGTAAGACCGCAAAAAGCAGTGAACGAAATAGGGTTCATAGGTAGATCAACGCCACACACGTATAGAGATCCAACTATGTACAAAATCTTCCAATCCAAAATGGCCGTTACGATTTTTATTTTATTTTTCCAAGTTTATTTTCTCATCTTCCAGTAAAGTTGTAAGACCGCAAAAAGCAGTGAACGAAATAGGGTTCATAGGTAGATCAACGCCACACACGTATAGAGATCCAACTATGTACAAAATCTTCCAATCCAAAATGGCCGCTACGATTTTTATTTTATTTTCCCAAGTTTATTTTCTCATCTTCCAGTAAAGTTGTAAGACCGCAAAAAGCAGTTCACGAAATAGGGTTCATAGGTAGATCAACGCCATACACGTATAGAGATCCAACTATGTACAAAATCTTCCAATCCAAAATGGCCGCTACGATTTTTATTTTATTTTCCCAAGTTTATTTTCTCATCTTCCAGTAAAGTTGTAAGACCGCAAAAAGCAGTTCACGAAATAGGGTTCATAGGTAGATCAACGCCACACACGTATAGAGATCCAACTATGTACAAAATCTTCCAATCCAAAATGGCCGCTACGATTTTTATTTTATTTCTCCAAGTTTATTTTCTCATCTTCCAGTAAAGTTGTAAGACCGCAAAAAGAAGTGAACGAAATAGGGTTCATAGGTAGATCAACGTCACACACGTATAGAGATCCAACTATGTACAAAATCTTCCAATCCAAAATGGCCGCTACGATTTTTATTTTATTTTCCCAAGTTTATTTTCTCATCTTCCAGTAAAGTTGTAAGACCGCAAAAAGCAGTGAACGAAATAGGGTTCATAGGTAGATCAACGCCACACACGTACAGAGATCCAACTATGTACAAAATCTTCCAATCCAAAATGGCCGCTACGATTTTTATGTTATTTTTCCAAGTTTATTTTCTCATCTTCCAGTAAAGTTGTAAGACCGCAAAAAGCAGTGAACGAAATAGGGTCCATAGGTAGATCAACGCCACACACGTATAGAGATCCAACTATGTACAAAATCTTCCAATCCAAAATGGCCGCTACGATTTTTATGTTATTTTTCCAAGTTTATTTTCTCATCTTCCAGTAAAGTTGTAAGACCGCAAAAAGCAGTGAACGAAATAGGGTTCATAGGTAGATCAACGCCACACACGTACAGAGATCCAACTATGTACAAAATCTTCCAATCCAAAATGGCCGCTACGATTTTTATTTTACTTTCCCAAGTTTATTTTCTCATCTTCCAGTAAAGTTGTAAGACCGCAAAAAGCAGTTCACGAAATAGGGTTCACAGGTAGATCAACGCCACACACGTATAGAGTTCCAACTATGTACAAAATCTTCCAATCCAAAACGGCCGCTACGATTTTTATTTTACTTTCCCAAGTTTATTTTCTCATCTTCCAGTAAAGTTGTAACACCGCAAAAAACAGTGAACGAAATAGGGTTCATAGGTAGATCAACGCCACACACATATAAAGATCCAACTATGTACAAAATCTTCCAATCCAAAATGGCCGCTACGATTTTTATTTTATTTTTCCAAGTTTATTTTCTCATCTTCCAGTAAAGTTGTAAGACCGCAAAAAGCAGTTCACGAAATAGGGTTCATAGGTAGATCAACGCAACACACGTATAGAGATCCAACTATGTACAAAATCTTCCAATCCAAAATGGCCGCTACGATTTTTATTTTATTTTCCCAAGTTTATTTTCTCATCTTCCAGTAAAGTTGTAAGACCGCAAAAAGCAGTTCACGAAATAGAGTTCATAGGTAGATCAACGCCACACACGTATAGAGATCTAACTATGTACAAAATCTTCCAATCCAAAATGGCCGCTACGATTTTTATTTTACTTTCCCAAGTTTATTTTCTCATCTTCCAGTAAAGTTGTAAGACCGCAAAAAGCAGTTCACGAAATAGGGTTCATATGTAGATCAACGCCACACACGTATAGGGATCCAACTATGTACAAAATCTTCCAATCCAAAATGGCCGCTACGATTTTTATTTTATTTTCCCAAGTTTATTTTCTCATCTTCCAGTAAAGTTGTAAGACCGCAAAAGGCAGTTCACGAAATAGGGTTCATAGGTAGATCAACGCCACACACGTATAGAGATCCAACTATGTACAAAATCTTCCAATCCAAAATGGCCGCCACGATTTTTATTTTATTTTCTCATCTTCCAGTAAAGTTGTAAGACCGCAAAAAGCAGTGTACGAAATAGGGTTCATAGGTAGATCAACGCCACACACGTATAGAGATCCAACTATGTACAAAATCTTCCAATCCAAAATGGCCGCTACGATTTTTATTTTATTTTCCCAAGTTTATTTTCTCATCTTCCAGTAAAGTTGTAAGACCGCAAAAAGCAGTTCACGAAATAGGGTTCATAGGTAGATCAACGCCACACACGTATAGAGATCCAACTATGTACAAAATCTTCCAATCCAAAATGGCCGCTACGATTTTTATTTTATTTCCCCAAGTTTATTTTCTCATCTTCCAGTAAAGTTGTAAGACCGCAAAAAGCAGTGAACGAAATAGAGTTCATAGGTAGATCAACGCCACACACATATAGAGATCCAACTATGTACAAAATCTTCCAATCCAAAATGGCCGCTACGATTTTTATGTTATTTTTCCAAGTTTATTTTCTCATCTTCCAGTAAAGTTGTAAGACCGCAAAAAGCAGTTCACGAAATAGGGTTCATAGGTAGATCAACGCCACACACGTATAGAGATCCAACTATGTACAAAATCTTCCAATCCAAAATGGCCGCTACGAATTTTATTTTATTTTTCCAAGTTTATTTTCTCATCTTCCAGTAAAGTTGTAAGACCGCAAAAAGCAGTTCACGAAATAGGGTTCATAAGTAGATCAACGCCACACACGTATAGAGATCCAACTATGTACCAAATCTTCCAATCCAAAATGGCCGCTGCGATTTTTATTTTATTTTCCCAAGTTTATTTTCTCATCTTCCAGTAAAGTTGTGAGACCGCAAAAAGCAGTTCACAAAATAGGGTTCATAGGTAGATCAACGCCATACACGTATAGAGATCCAACTATGTACAATATCTTCCAATCCAAAATGGCCGCTACGATTTTTATTTTACTTTCCCAAGTTTATTTTCTCATCTTCCAGTAAAGTTGTAAGACCGCAAAAAAACAGTTCACGAAATAGGGTTCATAGGTAGATCAACGCCACACACGTATAGAGATCCAACTATGTACAAAATCTTCCAATCCAAAATGGCCGCTACGATTTTTATTTTATTTTTCCAAGTTTATTTCCTCATCTTCCAGTAAAGTTGTAAGACCGCAAAAAGCAGTTCACGAAATAGGGTTCATAGGTAGATCAACGCCACACACGTATAGAGATCCAACTATGTACAAAATCTTCCAATCCAAAATGGCCGCTACGATTTTTATTTTATTTTTCCAAGTTTATTTTCTCATCTTCCAGTAAAGTTGTAAGACCGCAAAAAGCAGTTCACGAAATAGGGTTCATAGGTAGATCAACGCCACACACGTATAGAGATCCAACTATGTACAAAATATTCCAATCCAAAATGGCCGCTACGATTTTTATTTTATTTTCCCAAGTTTATTTTCTCATCTTCCAGTAAAGTTGTAAGACCGCAAAAAGCAGTTCACGAAATAGGGTTCATAGGTAGATCAACGCCACACACGTATAGAGATCCAACTATGTACAAAATATTCCAATCCAAAATGGCCGCTACGATTTTTATGTTATTTTTCCAAGTTTATTTTCTCATCTTCCAGTAAAGTTGTAAGACCGCAAAAAGCAGTTCACGAAATAGGGTTCATAGGTAGATCAACGCCACACACGTATAGAGATCCAACTATGTACAAAATATTCCAATCCAAAATGGCCGCTACGATTTTTATGTTATTTTTCCAAGTTTATTTTCTCATCTTCCAGCAAAGTTGTAAGACCGCAAAAAGAAGTGAACGAAATAGGGTTCATAGGTAGATCAACGTCACACACGTATAGAGATCCAACTATGTACAAAACGTGGTAGCCAGAGGCCAAAAGCTGGGCACGTTTCGTATATTGTTTTGGGATTGCACGTAGAGTTACGAGTGATGTACAGTATAGCCAATATAAGAGACGTACCGAGGGGTTGCTGCTGTGCTCCCCGCAAAATCTGGCCCGCATACGGGGTCGAAATAGAAGGTGCACACGTCTGTGAGGACCCCAAGGCTGTAGCCCATATGGTGACCGTGGCAGCTTCGGAAACTCGGGACTATAGGTAAGCACACTCATCCTCCGCTCTCTCCTGCACAAGCGTTGTGTATCCATCGCTTATACTGCTGCGTTACTGCTACGCTCTCTCATGTGTTACGTGTGTACTATTCCTGCCCAATGTTCTCCCTAACGGTTCGCATATGCACCACTCTGAAGCTCCAGGCGAGCGCGCAGATCGCCTGAAGTACCCGAGGCTTTATCTCCCATATTACATATATAATTTTCTCCCAGTCTCGGGATTCGTTTAGTTAGCTTGTTCTTTACTTTTTATGACTGTTATGAATATGTATCCAAAGTGAAAAATTATATATACAATATATAGACGGTGAAGTCATGTGTAATACGTGGAATCTCCAAAACCAGGAAATACTAATCCACCTAATAGCAAAATGCCCAGCATATGTGCCGCTAAGAGAACAATATTTGCCTTTGTTTAATTTTCCTGACGTCTTGTATAGTATGCCATATTCCCAAGCCAAAAACCTTTTACTTGTATATAATCTTGCGTAAAACTTTAGTTTGCATCAAAGAATAAAAATGCAGAACTCCTTTATTTTCGTGAAAATTTTTTTTCTCGAGTTTTTCATGCTGTTATACTAAGAATGGTCGAAAACGACGAGAAGAGTGGGTTAGAAAAAATGTATGTATGTGTGTGTGTGTGTAGATTTCCTTTTTAGGACAATAACACTCGTAATTATTTATGTATCTTCTTAAAATTTAGTATGCAAATGGTTATCATATAAAAACATTTGGGATTTAATATACGGCGAATTAGTTGAGAGAGCCAAATTCTACAGCAATTTACGCTATAAGTTTTGTAACAAAATTTTGTACACAAATGGAGAAACATTAAATCCTCATCGGAAGCCAAATTTGGCGAGATTTGATAGAATAGGTGCTAATTTTATTGTAATTTCGATGTTTTTTCAATGTTTGTAAATTTTGAGCTGTGTATCGCAATACTTTGCCTCGCATATGCATCACTTCGGGGCTCCAGGCTAGCACACGCTTCGCTTCGAGTACACGAGGCTTTATCTACCGTATACGTATTTTCTCTCGTTCTCGGGACTCTCGACTACAGCCCAGTAGCGCTCAGGTTCGTTTAGTTAGCTTTTTTTTCGCTCTCTCCATATGCGACCCTCTGTTGGACAGCATAGGTACACATGTACACTGCTGACGTTTAATGTGTATTCCCTCGACGACCTTCAATCTGTCGACCTTATGGACTGACCGTTCTGTGTAGGTAACGATCGCTTCGTTACCTTATAGGGGCTTCAACTATTGTACGGGTCCAGAAAAGAAAATTCGGGCTTAGCGTATATCCTCTCTATTAAAATGATGAAAAAATATATATATATATATATTTTTTGGACTGTAAGTAAGTGAAATGGGAGAAGATGGAAAGTAGGAACTGGTAAAGTTTTGAGCTTTTTTCCATTTACCAAAATCATTGTCTGTCTGTTAATGAATTTTGGCCTTCCCATAGAGGAAACTTCGTACAAAGCGAAAAATAATAAGGAAGCAATGTGCAAGGTTCTACTTTGTATTCATTTGTTTTTTTTTTCTTCATGGTAAAAAGATTTGTAACTGTATTTTCTGTGGTAGAATATACGACTTCAGAACGATAGTGAAGCCCAAAATACAATATCTTGAAGAAAAAAATTTAGGTTGGATTTTTCGACGGAAAGTCGGATCTATGAATTCTGGAATCACAAACGGAAAAAAGTAAATTTTTATAAAATCATGGTAAAAAGACTTGTAACCTGTATATTTCTGTTGTAGAATATGCGACTTCAGAACGATAATGAAGGGCAAAATACAATATCTTAAAAAAAAAATTTAGCTTGGATTTTCCGACCAAAAGTCCGATCTGGGAATTCTGAAATCAGAACCGACCAAAAGTGACTTTTTCAAAAATCATCGTAAAAAGGCATGCAACCGGTACTTTCTGAGGTACAATATGCGACTTAAAAACGATAGTCAAGGCCAAAATTCGATAGCTTGAAGAAAAAAAAATTCAGCTTGGACTTTGCGACCAAAAGTCCGATCTGTGAATTCTGAAATTAGAACCGACCAAAAGTGCCATTTTCAAAAATCATCGTAAAAAGTCATGTAACCGGTACTTTCAGAGGTAGAATATGCGATTTGAGAACGATAGTGAAAGCCAAAATTCGATAGCTTGAAGAAAAAAAAATACAGATTGGACTTTCCGACCAAAAGTCCGATCTGGGAATTCTGAAATCAGAACCGACCAAAAGTGACTTTTTCAAAAATCATCGTAAAAAGGCATGTAACCGGTACTTTCTGAGGTACAATATGTGACTTTAGAACGATAGTGAATGCCAAAATTCGATAGCTTGAAGAAGAAAAAAATTCAGGTTTGATATTCCGACCAAAAGTCCGATCTGTGAATTCTGAAATCAGAACCGACCAAAAGTGACTTTTTCAAAAATCATCGTAAAACGGCATGTAACCGGTATTTTCTGAGGTACAATATGCGACTTAAAAACGATAGTGAAGACCAAAATTCGATATCTTAAAGAAAAAAAAATTCAGATTGGACTTTCCGACCAAAAGTCCGATCTGTGAATTCTGAAATCAGAACCGACCAAAAGTGACTTTTTCAAAAATCATCGTAAAAAGGCATGTAACCGGTACTTTCTGAGGTAGAATATACGACTTGAGAATCATAGTGAAGGTCAAAATGCGATATGTTGAAGAAAAAAAAATTCAGGGTGGACTTTCCGACCAAAAGTCCGATCTGTGAATTCTGAAATCAGAACTGACCAAAAGTGACTTTTTCAAAAATCATCGTAAAAAGGCATGTAACCGGTTCTTTCTGAGGTACAATATGCGACTTAAAAACGATAGTGAAGGCCAAAATTCGATAGCTTGAAGAAAAAAAAATTGAGGTTGGATATTCCGACCAAAAGTCCGATCTGTGAATTCTGAAATCAGAACCGACCAAAAGTGACTTTTTCAAAAATCATCGTAAAAAGGCATGTAACCGGTATTTTCTGAGGTACAATATGTGACTTAAAAACGATAGTGAAGACCAAAATTCGATATCTTAAAGAAAAAAAAATTCAGATTGGACTTTCCGACCAAAAGTCCGATCTGTGAATTCTGAAATCAGAACCGACCAAAAGTGACTTAAAAAAAAAATCATCGTAAAAAGGCATGTAATCGGTACTTTCTGAGGTAGAATATGCGACTTGAGAATGATAGTGAAGGTCAAAATTCGATATCTTGAAGAAAAAAAAATTCAGCTTGGACTTTGCGACCAAAAGTCCGATCTGCGAATTCTGAAATCAGAACCGACCAAAAGTGACTTTTTCAAAAATTATCGTAAAAAGGCATGTAACCGGTACTTTCTGCGGTAGAATATGCGACTTGAGAATGATAGTGAAGTTCAAAATTCGATATGTTGATGAAAACAAAATTTGGGTTGGATTTTCCGACCAAAAGTCCGATCTGGGAATTCTCAAATCAGAACCGACCAAAAGTGCCTTTTTCAAAAATCATCGTAAAAAGGCATTTAACCGGTACTTTCTGAGGTACAATATACGACTTAAAAACGATAGTGAAGGGCAAAATTCGATAGCTTGAAGAAAAAAAAAATTCAGGTTGGACTTTCCGACAAAAAGTCCGATCTGCGAATTCTGAAATCAGGACCGACCAAAAGTGACTTTTTCAAAAATCATCGTAAAAAGGCATGTAACCGGTATTTTCTGAGGTACAATATGCGACTTGAGAACGATAGTGAAGGGCAAAATTCGATAGCTTGAAGAAAAAAAAATTGAGGTTAGATATTCCGACCAAAAGTCCGATCTGCGAATTCTGAAATCAGAACCGACCAAAAGTGCCTTTTTCAAAAATCATCGTAAAAAGGCATGTAACCGGTACTTTCTGAGGTACAATGTGCGACTTAAAAACGATAGTAAAGGCCAAAATTCGATAGCTTGAAGAAAAAAAAATTCAACTTGGACTTTGCGACCAAAAGTCCGATCTGTGAATTCTGAAATCAGAACCGACCGAAAATGACTTTTTTAAAAATTATCGTAAAAAGGCATGTAACCGGTACTTTCTGAGGTACAATATGCGACTTAAAAACGATAGTAAAGGCCAAAATTCGATAGCTTGAAGAAAAAAAAATTCAACTTGGACTTTGCGACCAAAAGTCCGATCTGTGAATTCTGAAATCAAAACCGACCAAAAGTGACTTTTTCAAAAATCATCGTAAAAAGGCATGTAACCGGTATTTTCTGAGGTACAATACGCGACTTAAAAACGATAGTGAAGGCCAAAATTCGATAGCTTGAAGAAAAAAAATACAGGTTGGACTTTCTGACCAAAAGTCCGATCTGCGAATTCTGAAATCAGAACCGACCAAAAGTGACTTTTTCAAAAATCATCGTAAAAAGGCATGTAACCGGTACTTTCTGAGGTACAATGTGCGACTTAAAAACGATAGTAAAGGCCAAAATTCGATAGCTTGAAGAAAAAAAAATTCAACTTGGACTTTGCGACCAAAAGTCCGATCTGGGAATTCTGAAATCAGAACCGAACAAAAGTGACTTTTTCAAAAATCATCGTAAAAAGGCATGTAACCGGTACTTTCTGAGGTACAATGTGCGACTTAAAAACGATAGTAAAGGCCAAAATTCGATAGCTTGAAGAAAAAAAAAATTCAACTTGGACTTTGCGACCAAAAGTCCGATCTGTGAATTCTGAAATCAGAACCGAACAAAAGTGACTTTTTCAAAAATCATCGTAAAAAGGCATGTAATCGGTACTTTCTGAGGTAGAATATGCGACTTGAGAATGATAGTGAAGGTCAAAATTCGATATCTTGAAGAAAAAAAATTCAGCTTGGACTTTGCGACCAAAAGTCCGATCTGCGAATTCTGAAATCAGAACCGACCAAAAGTGACTTTTTCAAAAATCATCGTAAAAAGGCATGTAACCGGTACTTTCTGAGGTAGAATATGCGACTTGAGAACGATAGTGAAGGTCAAAATTCGATATGTTAAAGAAAAAAAAAATGCAGTTTGGACTTTTTGACCAAAAGTCCGATCTGTGAATTCTGAAATCAGAACCGACCAAAAGTGACTTTTTCAAAAATCATCGTAAAAAGGCATGTCGGTACTTTCTGCGGTACAATATGCGACTTGAAAGATGTTTATAAAAATTTCCCAATATTTCTGAACTGAAATTAAAAACCCGCTTAAACCACTAAATATACTACGTTGTCATTTATAAGTTAAAACATTAAAAGCCGTGCGTTTCGATGACAATTAACCGTAAAAACAAAAGAAATCTGACAAAACCTGGAATCAGAGACTATTTCGAAGAATGCGTAAACGCTCGAGCAAACTATCGAGTGTCACGTAAGTATACATATAGACAAGTAACAGTATCCGCTCGCGCTCACGGTAGCATATCAGAGACTTTCGAATGTACACTTAGGCACGGGAAGCAAATATTTGCAAGGCTCTCCCTTCGACTCTCGAGCGGGCGCACGTTGCCCCAACGGTTCCATACCTTTGATACTCTATTAACGTTTGTTGTTCGAGCGTTACACTCTGCTATACAATACTCTATATCTACCTACTAATACTTATACATTATATTACTGTTGCCGCCACTTCTATCTCGTAAAGTAAGTACGGGCTACTGTTCCAACGTCGCATGACTCGCTGCAAAAATAAAATAAAAACCTTTAGTGTATCGTATTTCCATCTCGAGACGTAGTAAGTGGCTCACACAAAGATAGAGGGCGCATCATTAGGGTTTACATTGGAGGTAGATAATACTTTGTACAAACTGGATCAACTTGGTAAGATACATATGGGTAATTCCATACCAAGTGATCCACCAAAATTTACCATGTTTGCAAAAAGTCTTCATAATTTTTTCAAAAGTTGTTTAGAATATCACGAAAATCCATAAATTATTTCAGAATTTTAGCACTTATGGTTTGGCCAAAATTTAATAACGTTTTTTTGTATTTCATTTTTTTTCAATTCGCTTTTTTTTTTTTGCAAGATTAGAAAATGACCTAATTTTTTTCTGTAGCGTCAATAAAATCTACTATATTAAAAGGGGTGAAGATAAAAATTACGTATTTCTGTGAATAATTTTACAATGATAAAAAAAATGCATAATAGAACAAAAGTTTTAAGGAGTGATTTTTGCTGTCAATAAAAATTTACGGTAATTTTTTTAAAATATAATTAGCATTTTATTATATTAAGATGCTGCAGTAATTACACCAAGATTTACAAAAAAAGGAAAAAAATTCCAATTGAATTATAATTTTTTTTCCGACCGATTTACAAAAAATAAAAAATAGAATAATATTCCAGAATATTAAAAAAAAAATAGAATAATATTCCAGATAAAAAAATACAATATATATATATTGTATTTAAAAAAAATACAATATATATATATATATATATTGTATTTTTTTATCTGGAATATTATTCTATTTTTTTTTTATATGTTTAATGTCAAAAAGTTCTATATGTCGAATATATAGTGAAATATATTAATATTTCTGTGTTAGCCGAAAAAGTTTGGTTAAATTCGATTTTTCTGATTTCGAAAATTGATTGCGTTTATTTTTATACGACCAACATGTTTTCGTAGCCCTATAAATCTTGATAATATTACGTGTATTAAATAAAAAACGTGTATTATATATTGTATTTTTAAAAAATACAATATATATATATATATTGTATTTTTTTATCTGGAATATTATTCTATTTTTTTTTTATATGTTTAATGTCAAAAAGTTCTATATGTCGAATATATAGTGAAATATATTAATATTTCTGTATTAGCCGAAAAAGTTTGGTTAAATTCGATTTTTCCGATTTCGAAAATTTACTGCGTTCATTTTTATACGACCAACATGTTTTCGTAGCCCTATAAATCTTGATAATATTACGTGTATTAAATAAAAAACGTGTATTATATATTGTATTTAAAAAAAATACAATATATATAGTTATATTGTATTTTAAAAAAATACAATATATATATATATATATATATATATATTGTATTTTAAAAAAATACAATATATATATATATATATTGTATTTTTTTATCTGGAATATTATTCTATTTTTTTTATATGTTTAATGTCAAAAAGTTCTATATGTCGAATATATAGTGAAATATATTAATATTTCTGTATTAGCCGAAAAAGTTTGGTTAAATTCGATTTTTCCGATTTCGAAAATTTACTGCGTTCATTTTTATACGACCAACATGTTTTCGTAGGCCTATAAATCTTGATAATATTACGTGTATTAAATAAAAAACGTGTATTATATATTGTATTAAAAAAAAATACAATATATATATTTATATTGTATTTAAAAAAAATACAATATATATATATATATATTGTATTAAAAAAAAATACAATATATATATATATATATTGTATTTTTTTATCTGGAATATTATTCTATTTTTTTTTTATATGTTTAATGTCAAAAAGTTCTATATGTCGAATATATAGTGAAATATATTAATATTTCTGTATTAGCCGAAAAAGTTTGGTTAAATTCGATTTTTCCGATTTCGAAAATTTACTGCGTTCATTTTTATACGACCAACAAGTTTTCGTAGCCCTATAAATCTTGATAATATTACGTGTATTAAATAAAGACAAAACTTTCTTAATTTGTCGACGCAAAAAGGTAAGAAAAATGGGAACCGATAAGCTCTCAACTCTTCCATGACTTTGGGTACAATTCACACACAGCTATATAATTCTGTATATGTTTATAGTAAGCATGTATCACGTAGCTTGGAGGAGCGGTAACTTCGCTCTCGGATCCGTAAAACTGAAAGCCCGTGGACAAAAACCTGACCTCTTGAACAACTGTGCACCATGTGTGCGCCACTTGCGCCCTCGTCGCCCGCTCGTTTATTCTTCAATCTCTTGCGCCTCTTGCACCCCTCTCGGTTTTTCTCACGTTATCTCTCTCTCTCTTTCTCTCTCTTTCTCCCACAACTTAAACTGTGGTTCTTCGGCTCTTCCACTCTCTGGATTGGGCTATAGGTTATCTTTTTTCTTTTTTTTTGCTTTCTGTCATCATCGTAGTATCCCAAAGATCCGTGTTCTTGGTTCACCTATGGCGGAGAATATTGACTTTTGGAGGGGGCGTAAAAAAAAAGAGAAAACCCACCATTGTGAGATTCAAAATGGAATGGAACAAACTTTTCTCATCGAGTTTACGATATTGTTTTTTTATTACAAAGGCGAGATGTCTCTGCACTGAAAATAATTTCAGTACCTCGTATTTAACACAACTCATAAGATTGGAAAAAATTATTTGTGTTATTTTTAATTTAAAAAATTCCAGTAATAAACTAATTAATAAAATTAATATTTAACAAATTCCAATAATAGATTCAATGAAATGGCGTATTGTTGTTTTAAGCTTGCTACTTTTTGTAACCTAGTCCTTATGTTTTGCTCGCCTCTCATTTTCTCTTTTGTATCGCCTCATTTAGATTAAGATTATTTTCTGTACTTTTTCTTTGTCTGCTTTTGTTTATGTATTCTTTCCTGGCTCAGGTTCTTAGGGGGTTTTAAATCCCAGGATCTTAATAAAATCTAAATCTAAATAAAGACTGAAAAAATCCATTAATAAATAAATTAATTAAATAAATGAAGTTTGATATGGAGACCATTTTTTCTAAACTACTATTGGTGTAAGTTAAATGTATTTTTAGGCTCAAACGTACATATTTTGAAAGCCATTTATAAAACAAGTATTGAGTAGATGTGCATGTACTCACGAAAAAATATGTGAAAAGATCTTCAGCAGTTCAGCAATTCACTTTTTTTTCAGAAGGAGCGTAACGCTTTTTGAGGACACTTTGCTCGCATTCACTTTTTTTTTTAGAAGGAGCGTAACGCTTTTTGAGGACATTTTGCTCAAATTCACTTTTTCTCCAGAAGGAGCGTAACGCTTTTTGAGGACATTTTGCACAAATTCACTTTTTTTCAGAAGGAGCGTAACGCTTTTTGAGGACATTTTGCTAAAATTCACTTTTTCTCCAGACGGAGCGTAACGCTTTTTGAGGACATCTTGCTCAAATTCAATTTTTTTCAGAAGGAGCGTAACGCTTTTTGAGGACATTTTGGTAAAATTCACTTTTTCTCCAGACGGAGCGTAACGCTTTTTGAGGACATCTTGCTCAAATTCAATTTTTTTCAGAAGGAGCGTAACGCTTTTTGAGGACATTTTGCTAAAATTCACTTTTTCTCCAGACGGAGCGTAACGCTTTTTGAGGACATCTTGCTCAAATTCACTTTTTTTTGTCCAGAAGGAGCGAAACGTTTTTTGAGGACGCTTTGGTCAAATTCAATTTTTTCCAGAAGGAGTGTAACGTTTTTTTACGACATTTTGCTCAAATTCACTTTTTCTCCAGAAGGATTGTAACGCTTTTTGAGGACATTTCGCTCAAATCCATTTTTTCTCCAGAAAGAACGTAATGCTTTTTGAGGACATTTTGCTCAAATTCACTTTTTTTCCAGAAGGAGCGTAACGCTTTTTGAGGACATTTTGCTCAAATCCACTTTTTCTCCAGAAAGAGCGTAATGCTTTTTGAGGACAGTTTGCTCAAATTCACTTTTTTTCCAGAAGGAGCGTAGCGCTTTTTGAGGACATTTTGCTCAAATTCACTTTTTCTCCGGAAGGAGCGTAACGCTTTTTGAGGACATTTTGCTGAAATGCATTTTTTTCCAAAAGGAGCGTAACGCTTTTTGAGGACATTTTGCTCAGATTCACTTTTTTCCAAAAGGAGCGTAACGCTTTTTGAGGACATTTTGCTCAAATTCACTTTTTTCCAAAAGGAGCGTAACGCTTTTTGAGGACATTTTGCTCAAATTCAATTTTTTTTCAGAAAGATCGTAATGCTTTTTGAGGACATTCTGTTCAAATTCACTTTTTCTCCAAAAGGAGCGTAACGTTTTTTGAGAACATTTTGCTCAAATTCACTTTTCTCCAGAAGGAGCGTAACGCTTTTTGAGGACATTTTGCTCAAATCCACTTTTTCTCCAGAAAGAGCGTAATGCTTTTTGAGGACATTTTGCTCAAATTCACTTTTTCTCCAGAAGGAGCGAAACGCTTTTTGAGGACATTTTGCGTATATTCATTTTTTTCCAGAAGGAGCGTAACGCTTTTTGAGGACATTTTTTCAGGAAAATCCTCGCTAAAGATGTTTTCACATCAAAAGAGTATGTATGCATCTTTATTTGGTGATGCAAATTATTTTGCTTTGATATTATTTTTAAATTATTTATCATTCTATAATAAATAAAAAGCAGTATTTTTATTTGTTTATGCTTGATAAAAGCCATTGTCACGTCGCTTTGGGGATTTCGTTTTCATTAATTATTTAATAGCTATTTCTGTTATCCCCGCGACGTTTTTCCCGAATGAGACTATAGATGTTTTCCACCCTTACTATATCGCAATCGCTACAATAGGACCCACGGGAAAAATGTAACTAACCGATGCCAACACAGATGATTACATTTTTCCTTGAGTCTTTGGTGATTGCCTGTAAACTCGAGTATAGACACAAAAATCTCAGTAGAATGGTCACTTGCTTAGCAATTGAACCAACATATGCTCATTTTCGATTTTTTATAAATATAATGTTTTTCATGTAATTAGTTACCATCATTAACACTAATAAACTAGATGATAGAAAAATCTGCAGGTAATGTACTTTTAATAATATTGTTTTCCCTACAAATGTCCTCAGAATATTGATATTAATTTTACAAAAAAAATTTAACTTAAACTTTAATTTAAATGTCGTTTGTTTTTTTTTTCTTTTTGTAAAACTTGGAACTGGCTAAATGTTTGTCTGCAAAATTAACAAAACGCACAATTCTTGTACTTTTAACATAGTAGGTTTTATTAATTCTACAGAAAAAAAATAACATTATTTTCGCTATTTTGATCTTTTACTATCCGTGGCATTATTCTTTTAGTTTAATTTCTAATTTGTTGTAAATTGGTTGGAATTTTTTAAATTTATGTAACTGGAATTTTTTTCCTTTTCTCTTACCAAAAAAAGTTAAAATCTTGTTATAATTACCGTAGCCTCTTGATATAATAAAATGTTAATTATAAAAAAGAAATTACCATAAATTTTTATTGTCAACAAAAATCTGTCCTCACAACTTTGTTTCTATTATGAATTTTTTTATCGTTGCAAAATTACTCACAAAAAATAACTACAATTAATCTGCGTGTGTCTGACATTTTACTGGAGAATAACAAATTGATGTACGGGAACAAACGAGAGGATGATACTTTCATAAAAAAAAATGAAAAATAAAATAAACGGAGTTGGACGGATATGTATATTAATGAATCATACCGGGGTAGTGTTATTTATGTATATATATACATATATTGTATACATGCAAAGCGTGAGTGCAACGTTGTAACGCCACTGCTCGCAATCGCAGCTAACAACAAAACATTCCCTTTCTCATTGCTGTGGTTGACGAGGACGAGGCATAAATACGGTACGAGTACAAGGCCTGCGGGAGCAACTGATATTCACCGAGGGACTTTGAACTCTCTCCGCTCTCGTCATGCACTATACTTGTAGAAAGTCTCATTCAATTTGGGAGGATACAATCATGTCTTTGTAGATTTCGATTGTATTTACAAAAAGCAACGTCATAGTCATGATTCATGGTTTGCACCTCCATTTGCAGTTCAATGTTTCACACACTGGAAAATCAACGCGAGAAGAAAAAAATTCTTTATTTTTTTCATTATTTACAATTTTTTTCGCGCAAATCTGATATCGCTTGAATTTTTTATATCGACAATAATAAACGCGTTAAAAAAATATATTTTGTCGTGCAAAACTTCTGAAGTTTCGTTATGATTAAATATAATTAATTCCTATGAGAATTTAAAAATTACAAAAATGGGACCATTGAAATTGGGAAAAAAAAAATTGGTGGAAGAAAAAATCCTTAGTTTATTTTTTTTTTGTTTACAATTTTTTCGTACTAATCTGATATCGCTTGAATTTTTTATATCGACAATAATAAACGTGTTTAAAAAATATATTTGGTCGTGCAAAACTTCTGAAGTTTCGTTATGATTAAATATAATTTATTCATATTGTTATAAGAATTTAAAAATTACAAAAATGGGACCATTGAAATTGGAAAAAATAATCGGTGGAAGAAAAAATTCTTAGTTTTTTTTTTTGTTTACAATTTTTTCGTACTAATCTGATATCGCTTGATTTTTTTATATCGACAATAATAACTTCGTTTAAAAAATATATTGGATCGTGCAAAGGTTCTGAAGTTTCGTTATGATTAAATACAATTGATTCATATTGCTATGAGAATTTAAAAATTAGAAAAATGGGACCATCGAAATTGGAAAAAAAATCGGTGCAAGAAAAAATTCTTTGTTTTTTTTTGTTTACAATTTTTTAATCTGATATCGCTTGAATTTTTTATATCGACAATAATAACTTCGTTTAAAAAATATATTGGGTCGTGGAAATCTTCTGAAGTTTCATTATGATTAAATTCAATTGATTCATATTGCTATGAGAATTTAAAAATTAGAAAAATGGGAAGAAAAAAAAATCAGTGCATAAAAAAATTGTTACTTTATTTTTTTTTTTGTTTTTTTCGTGCTAATCTGATATCATTTGAATTTTTTATATCGACAATAACAACTTCGTTTAAAAAATCTATTGGTTCGTGTAAACTTCTGAATTTACACTATGGCACCATTACAGTTGAAAAATAAATTTAGCTTGTAACGCAAATTGGATTATGATCAATTGAAAATATAAATACTATTTAATTATTCTCGATTTACAATTTTTCGATACTATCTGATACAAATTGCAATTTACACTGTGAATAATAATAATAATTCATTTAAAAAACAATAGAAAATAACAAGTGCGTCCTGAAAGTCCTAAAATTTAATTAAAGAGTATTTGAATACCAAGATAATTAATTAGCATTTTAAGCATTTTTCACTTTTTCTTGTACCCCCAAAAATTGACGGAAAATCAACATTCAAACCAAATTGTATTATGATGCGTTTTGAATGTTAATACTATTAATAATTGTTTTTTTTTCTTTATGAAATTGTAATGTAGAAATCTCACAATTCCATAAAGAAAAAAAAACAATTTAAAGGTATTAATATCAGATTCCTGAAAAAAGTGTAAAAAATCAAAGAAAGGCCACACATGTGTTTTATTATTATCCGAATGTTCAATTCTCGCCAAGGATGACTGGAACCCATGTAAGCTTTGATAATTGGGAATCCCACCTTATAAAATAGAGATAAAAGAAGGGAGAAAATAAGAAGAAAGGAACGGTGAGGAGAGAGTTATCGATGGAGCAGGACTGTATCAACGTCGTGGCTGCGGCCATAGATATGTGTATACTATATATATTATATATAGAGAATATATATATATATATATATATATATATATATATATATATATATATATATATATATATATATATATAGCAGGAACGCGATACCGCCGGTGCGCGCCGACTAGATAAAGAAACACAGTTGCAAATCACGCCGTGCCGGTGGCGGTGGCGCCCAATAGGCGGCAACAAAAAGGGGTATCACCGACGACGGGGTTTTTCCCCCGCACGCATACCCACAGCACGCCCGTGAGAATGAGGGGAGAAAGTCGTTTTATCCCCACTATGTTAAGTGTATATATCGAAGTTTTGCTCGGCCCCCGCCGCGCTCGGAGATCTCCGCGTCCCTTCGAGACGGTCGCTGCGTCATCGCTGGACCCGACGACGGAGATCACTCAGGGCTGTAAGCGTTTGGGTGCAAACGGGGCACCCATCACATTATCAACAACCCACCAAATCTCCAGACAACTCTCAATTAGACTATATTATTTATGTCATAGATATATATTTTCGTCTCCATTTATATTTTTTTAAACTTTGCACAACTGCGATCACATGATCTGGCACGCTGGATATCCAGGCTCTATTTAATTACAAAATTTCGCCACATTTATATACATCTCACTCATGTGAAACTACCAGAAAATCAGTCTGTCCAGATTATATGAAAAAACAAATGCACCTGACGATAACTCTAATAGATAATAACTCTACCGGAGATAAATTTACCTAACGACGACTAACAATTTATAACTGTACGAAATGATAACTCTACCAAGCGAAAATTCTGCCAAGCGATAACTCTACCAAATGATAACTCTACCTAGTGATCAATCTACCAGATGATAACTCTACCGTATGATAACTCTACCATATGATAACTCTACCAGATGATAACTCTACCAGATGATAACTCTACCATATGATAACTCTACCAGATGATAACTACCAGGTGATAACTCTACCAGATGATAACTCTACCTAGTGATAAATCTACCAGATGATAACTCTACCAGGTGATAACTCTACCAGATGATAACTCTACCAGATGATAACTCTACCAGATGATAACTCTACCAGATGATAACTCTACCAGATGATAACTCTACCAGGTGATAACTCTACCAGATGATAACTCGACCAAATGATAACTCTACCAGATGATAACTCTACCAGATGATAACTCTACCAGATTATCACTCTACCAGATTATCACTCTACCAGATTATCACTCTACCTAGTGATAACTACCAGGTGATAACTCTACTAGGTGATATTTTCACTAGTCATTCTACCTGATGATAACTCTACTAGATGATAATTCTACGAGCTGACAACTCTACCAGAAAATAAGCTTTTACACACATACATTACACATCAATTAGAATATTTATTTCTAACTACTTGATATTTTGGATTTTTACATCACTTTAAAAGTTCATTTTTTGTTGTTGAAAGTATACAAAGCACCATCGATGTATGAGGAAGTAAAATGGTCTTTTGGTATTTGATCTACAGGCTTTTAATTTTGGCATACCACAGATATGGCCATTCACAATCATTTAGCCTTTAGCCAATTATTGTAGAATTGGACTTCTCATACCTTTCTTACACCATCCCCCCTTCCCCCCCTCACCCTTTTCCATCGACGAGGGTTCCGAGGGTAATAAGGGCATGCGCGCATGCTGTGCACAGTGCGTGGGAATCACATCGGCCAATTTAAACGACACACATGTATGTCAACGATGTATATATGTATATGAATGTATACATACATATATGTATATTAAAGTGCTGTACTATTAAGCGACTGTCTTTGTTACTCCCAGTCAAATAGCGGCGGTCACAAATCGTCTACCGTACACAATACTCGTGTAAATACATTTACATTAAACGTACATGTGGCTCTCACCAATACACATATAATTGACATTGTTTCAAGACGAGCTTATACTTGGGTCCATTCAGTAATTCGCCGGCAGCTGCATACTAATAATAGTATCGGACGACGACGCCGCCAACGTGGCGGACTCTGCTATAGACTTGAACTGTATAACGTTGCTCGATCGCGCACTGCCTTCTTTCCTCCCTCATCTGTATCTGTATACTACAGCTCTATACTCATATCTCTTTACTCAGCAACAGTGAAACGCGTACGCCTATCGCCACTTTGACGTTTCCACTTCGGAAACCTTACGTACGACTCCCACTCGACGAAACGTCGACTCCTCCTTTGGAATTCATTATACACGTCGTATACTTTAAGTGGATATATACTTTTGTACAGCTGATTGTGTATTTAGGCCGAGAGAGATCAAGGGGTATTTAAATATTACTCACGTTTCGACATTTTTTTAATTAACGACAAAATATGTTTAGTCAACGAGGCACATTAGTCATTTTTTAAATTGGTGACAAAGATACAGAATCTTTTTTTTTTATTTAACAAAAAAAGCATCAAAGATCTAGTAATTATAGAAAAGTATAGTTATTGAATTTGGATGAAATAAAATTTAATTATTCAATTATTATTTTAATTATTTTGATTCAGAAAATAGTCGAATTTTTAAAAAATATTTTTTCTTACCCGAATGTATCTTGGCTATTAAATAGTTAATTTTTGTCGAATAAAAAAAAATCCCGCGATTCGGAAAAAACCTTAAAAAAATGTAACTTTTGAATGATAATGTTTTGAAGACGCAGATACTATTTTAACTTGAACTAAGATACGACGGGATAAACGAATACCTAGAAAGCTAAACAAGTAGCCTAATCATCAACAAACCGTTCCACCTCCTCTGCGATTTTTATCGCTCACGGAATAACCTATACCGCATTTTTCTCGTAAACTTCTATTAACGAGTCGAAACGATCACGAGAAAGAGATTAAACAAGACGAGGAGGAAAGAAAAAGAAAAACAAAGTCGAAGCGTTCAGATAAATAGAGCAGCATACAGTGCAGCACATCGAGGGACTTTTATCTCCCGTCCGAACGAGAGAAACAAAGATACCGAAGTTTCCGGTAACAAACGCGTTCCCGAGATAAGAGACTTCTCTTTGACGCGCGAGTTTTCCCCCCTTCAGTTCATCTCCTAGCCGCTCGTCTCATTAACGATAAACTACCAACCTTTCGCCGTGTATAAATACGAATACGACCATAAATTAACAAAACCTATCAACATTTTTTTATACATACAAAAAAAATCCAATCGATTTTATTGCGACACAGATTAGGAAACTTTGAATTCTCATGGTCCACCATAAAGATAGGGAATTCTATACCAATCATAGATATCATTATAATTAATAATTATTAATATTAACAAAACTTTGAGATTGGAATAATATTTCATAAACTTAAATATTACAATATGAAAAATTTTGGAAAATCGAAAACAATGCATCTCACTCTATGCTTAAACTTAAAATGTTTGTATTGACGGGGAATATTTTCGAGATGAAAACAAAGATAAAACCTGGTCCAAGTTTCTGGAAAGTCGTTATTTATGCTTTTTATTTAAAAAAAAAGAAAAAAAAACCTATTTATAAAAGCTACAGAATAAAAAAAAATACTCACATGAAAGTATATTTCAAGACGAATAACTTTCATATATATATTTTTCGCGGTCCAGTTCATATTTTAGAAGATATAAGAATTTGAAAGTTTTTAGCCCAGTAAAATAACAAAACAATTTTTAACATATTTAGGTAAAGTACTGAATTTTAATTCGCATTTGATCTTGACGAGGTGTATCTCAGTAGAGTTTCGCTTATACTCGTGTTGAAAACTTATACAATTAACAAATATCCTAAAATTAAAACTACAAAGAAAAAAAAGTCCTCTATGAGAAAGAAAAATAATTAGAAAATATCACAGATAAATTTTCCATCCGCAACTTATTTCTATTACAAGATAAGAACGCAACTTAAATGTCTAAAGGTTCACAGGCTCAAACAGTACGCCTACTTAGATAGTCCCAAAAATCTACCCATTGAAAATCCTTCGTTTTTCCATCCGCAGCATCACAGTCTCCAACTTCATGTATCCACGCGGGAAGCAAGTAGTGCCGTCCCTGATCTTGATTGCGCCCGACGCACGCGTTGACACACGTCCCGCAGCAGCAGAAGCAGCGCAGGTAGGGGACGTAACGAAGATACCGAGTGGCCGAGGGGTTTACAGTCTCTGGCGTTAGAAAGAGAAGAAACTATTAGAATCGAAAGAGAGAGGGAAGCGTCGTGCGGTAAAATCATTGCCCGAAGGTGGAGAGCAGCGGGGAGAGGGAACAGCGATGGGGAGAGGAGAGGAGAAGTATCTGCGAGCGCGGGGAGTATGAATACGGCTCAGGGATTCGTCGAGCGCAAGCTCATGGAGTGGGAGAGCCAAGGAGCGAACCGAACGTGCAACACGTTCGGTACGCTTGGACTCGGCGTTAGTGGGGGCGAATACGGTTGGCTAGTAGCTGGTACATGTATACCAAATGGTACGCAACACGCGGGGGAGTCGAAGAGCTACACAGGGGCAAAATAGGGAGGAGGGGAGGAGAGGGGGAGCGGCGAGAGCGAGACAGGAACACGGGGGCGGTGGCTGAGGCTCGTCCGCCATCACCGCCATCCCATCTCGAATCTCCCGTGTCCTATAGTAAACGCGCGCGCATTCCCAATCCGTCGGGTCTCCTATGGTATATATGTATCTCTCTTACTCTCTTTCTCTCTCTCCCGACACACAACTACTGGGCATCCATCGGCCGCAGCCTCCCCCTGCACAACTACACACGTGTGTACAGCGCGTGTGCACGCTTAACTGCTCTCCTCGTCGAGTGTCTTTGTGCCGGGCCTAGTGAGAACGGCGGGGACCGGTGGTCTACTCTTAGCTGGTAGTACACGGCGACATTCTGCCTGCCTGCCTGCTGCCATGCCCTAGCACCGGCTGCAAACGGTCTCTCGGTTCCTTCGTTCCTTCTTCTCTCTTCCTTTCGTTTCCCTCCCCGTTCTCTTCGTTCTTAATAAACGCTCGTGAACAAATCTACAAATTCGAGCTGGCTAAGAGAGAGAGAGCCAGTTAAACCCGCGCGTTCCATCATCGTGCCGCGATTAACCTTGTGCCGTTCGGTCGTATACACCTCTAATCCGGATACCTCACGAAAACTTCCACCGCAAGGAATTCTCCCCACGATTCTCCTCACTGCTCCACCCACCGACACGGATAGTGTTACTTATATCGGCGAATCCTGCATCGATACGACCAACAATTTTGCGGTCTCGTGACGTGTCTCTGTGTGTATGTGTGTTTTTTTGTTGTTGTGCATGTGTGTTTTGTGCCTCACGCGTGATAAATATTTAAACGGAGGGTGATGAAGTGAAACGAACATCATTCCTGCGGGAGGAAATGACAAGAGATAAGGTGGACGACTTGTTATGGTGGTGGTGAAAGGGATACAAAGGAAAGTGTCCAAGCGGTAACGTCTCGTGTCGAGGAACTTAAACACCGGATTTCGGAAGCGGTGGAAGGAAAAAAAAAAGAAAAAAAACCACGTAAGGTGCATGCATTGCACGAGAAAAAGAAGCAATGTCTATCGTACGCGTTGGTGCGAGACGACGCGTATGGTGAACGCGGTGAACGAGGGGCGAACGTGGGCGGCGCGGCGAGTGATACGGTTCGCGTCCACCGTCGACCGGTGCGAGAGCTATTCAGCGGAGGCTGTTGTGGCCAACAGAGCCCGCCTCTCATTACACAGAGAACTGCTGTCTGCTTCTCGATCGTGCCACCGTCTGTTGTCCGACGATCCACGAAAGACCGCGCCGCGTTTGTGCAGTCTAGACAAGAGACGCGAGAAGTAAAACGATCCGCGGGTTTAATCTTACACACAGGGGATTCCCCATTCCGTGTCTTCCACAAGACTTTCCTCACTATCACAAACTTTTCAACGAATTTTTTTAAAACACAACAAAGTGCAAACAAACAAAACAAAAAAAAAAAAACAACGGTGATTGTGATCCATGGTTTTGTTTCTCCTCCCGCGGAAATCTGAAAAAGAAAAAATACCGAGTGGTGAAAACAACGAGAATCAAGAAACAGGCGATACTATTTTGTTAGTGCTACCAAGATAAAATACGTGTATCTGCGCTTAGGAAACTTGTGGCGCTTCTAAAACGAAACCTAACCTCCATTCACAAAAACACGAGTGAAATTCACTCTTGGCCCTTTTTTTTTCGACGTTATATCGGTATTCCGTTCTTTCTTTATTACCTCTATCCCTTCCCCGCCCTTCGTCGCTCTTCTCTACGACCGATCGTCCGGTTAGCATTTCTCTTTCATCCAACCCCCTTCTCCCACCTCGTGTTTGCCCGCTCGCTTGTTTCTTTCTCTTCCCTCTCCCTCGCTCGCACGTATGAGGTATATCGCTGCCTACCGATAAACGAGACGAGGAGGGCGCCCGTGATATACATACACACATATGTATAGACGTCGGCTCACGAGGCTGCGCCGCCACCACATCACGACTATAACTACAACTCATCATTGGAGCTAGCAGCAGCATTAACTCTGCTCTCACCGTTCGGTTTCACCAAAACTATACGTCGAATTTAGAAACAAAGAAAGAAAAAAAAAAGAAAAAACAACAACGAGATACCAAAGAAAAAAACAAAGAAACTTACCTATTTGTGTGTAGAAACGATCCAAGAGACACCTATGATCAAAGTTCGCCTAATTCTAATACAAAGTGATTGTACTTACCTTGGATATTTCGGCCTGTGTCACACTTTATTAACTCTGTGCTTCGTTTCTTACCCACTTTCTTCGTCACGTCTTAATCTCGCTGCTACTCACCTATAAACCGCTTCAATATAAAGTCTGGTGCGTTAAACGTTGCAGAGGCTTCAACGAAGCTTAGAGGAAACGTGGAAGGAGCAGCGTTAACTCGTGTTTGATGTTCTCGTTGTTTTTCGTGGCCGCCTCAAAACGAGCGGTTTATCCTCTGGCTGCGTCATCGTTATCTACGCGTTCGGGGAGAATATTTTATAGACACGCGACTCGTGGACTTTTCTTCGCGTTCGCTCACGGCTGTTGCGAAGAGCTTCGCGTTAAGGACACGACAAGACGCCACCTAAACGGTCAAGTGGGACAACAACAACTACGGCGAATTGGTCGACGCCATCGACGCAGATCCAAGGATACAAAGAGAACAAGGACTACGCCACCTCCGTGGCTAAATTTATGACGCCGATTCGTTGTTATATACATACATGATTAAAGGAGGATTAAGAAGGTGGAGTAGGAGAACGTCGTAGCCACTGCAACGAAGTAGATCCGACAAAAAGCAAAGACGCAGCAGGCAACAACAGTAGCGACACTGCATAAACACACGTTTTAACATTCGCGGGGTGTTCAGGCCCTCAACACCTGAAAAATACACAGAGCACGCGATCTAACATGAGCATGACTCTCGTACGGAATACGTTTAAAGGTTAGTTTAACGTTTATTATACTTTCACCTCGTGACACGGAATAACTTGGTGTCCATTGGGTATTCTTTTTTTTTTAGGTACACATCGAAACAAAAGACTTGTTTTTTTAGGGCACTTAAATTTTTTAACCGTAGATGGCGCTTTAACGGGATTTTCTTAGGAATCCTAAAACTTTTTTGCTACTGATAGGGAAATTGTGGAGAAATTTGTAATTCTTTTTTGTGAATTATTTTTTTAGCGTTTTTTAAATTACGTTTTGATTATTTCGGGAAATTGGGAAAAGGTTGATCGAATAGTGGATGTATTAAATTCAGTTAATTTAGAAACTGGAAAAATAAAAAAATAATCATAAAAATGGATGTCTGAAAATTTTTTTTTATGAAGAGTTGAGAGACACTTTGGTTCTCCGGTTTAGTAATAAAATGGAAGCCGAAAATTTCGTTCTAATAAAAAACGGTCGGGATTACGTGGAAAATTCCGGTAATTTAATTTTCTTTAGGTTCTTAACAACACCGTGTAAATATTGATCTGTTGCAGTATGGAATGATCTAATCTCCAAATATGTAGCAATTTAGATACTTGGAAACTTTTACCGAAATTCTCAGTAATTACAAACATGATTCTCTTATAGACATCGGAAAATTTCTAAAAGCTAATCATTTAAACCCCTATTCATATTCGTAAGTTTAATTCCCCACTACATTTTCCACTTTAACTTCAATTCAAAGTTTAATTACTTTTCTTTTTAGACCACAAACATAAACTCCCAATATCTGTAAAATATTCAAGTTTAACTTCAACTTGAGTTGAAACTTAAGTTGAATACAAACCAGCAAATAAAATTCCAACTTAAAATTTTTAAAACGTTAAGTTAAAACTTTAACTCACTTTTACTGCGAAATACAACCATAAACTTCAATTACTTGCCAACAAATTTACTTATTGAAACTTAAGTTCAACTTAAGTTGAAAATCGAACCAGCAACTAAAGTTCGAGGTTGAGTTTCAACTTACGTGAAAATTTAACCTCCGTTTCATCTGGTTTAGCGGCTGTTCGCCGTATCTTGTAAAATTTACCAAAAAAATAAAAATAAAAATAAAAAAAAATCTTGTAGCTTTTCTAACTTTGACCGATAAAATAATCTTTATTTCGTCTCTGACTTCTTTTGCTTTACTGACATCCGGCCAGCCGGGTTAGCCGCACCTGCTGGCATCGCTCACAAGTTAGATACAGACGCCATGCTGTCGCTGTTGGTACCTCTAGCTGCATATACAGACATCGATCCGCTGCACTCTTATACATCACGTGCGGTATTTACGTCCCGCACGTTTTGCTTCTTACAAAGTATCAAGACTGCGGTTAATATATATATAAATATACACCGAAGTCTTGATTGTAAGAAGCAATTTTTTATTATTTTTTTTTCCTACGGTATATCGATATATTTTGCTGAAAATTATTTGCCATTCAATATAACCATTTATCATTAAAAGACCAGAAAATTATTTTCATCTTCGCTTCTATTAAAATTCTATTAAATGGCATTAAAAATAAATACATATTTTGTATATTTATATACAAAATATATATATATATATGGGTTGGAAAAATTCTGTATAATTATATATATATATAACGAGATCTTTTTTTTTTTATAAATTTTTATTTAATTTTCTTAATTTATAAAATTAAGATTTTTTATAAATTAAAAAAATTAAAATATATAATCTTTTTTTAAAATCAAGATATATATTTATATATCTTAATTAAAAAAAAAGATTATATAAAAATTAAGATATATAATCTTTTTTTAAAATCAAGATATATATATATATATATATATATATATTGATTTTTAAAAAAGATTATATATCTTAATTTTTTTAATTTATAAAAAATCTTAATTTTATAAGATTTTTTATAAATTAATTTTTAAGATTTTTTATAAATTAAAAAAATTAAGATATATAATCTTTTTTTAAAATCAAGATATATATATATATTTTTTTTTTGATTTTTAAAAAAGATTATATATCTTAATTTTTTTAATTTATAAAAAATCTTAATTTTATAAATTAAGAAAATAAAATAAAAATTTATTAAAAAAAGATCTCGTTTGAAATTTCAAGCGATTACAGAAAACATTGCAAATATAAATAAACGTTAAATCTTTTATAGAGAAGTGTTTATTTCCTTGAATCGCTAAAATATATATATATATATATATATGGAGGATTTTAGTGGTGAGATTAAAGTTACGCGAGGTTTTTTACTACAGGAAACTCAAGGAAAAAAACCCTGCACCTCCTTAGTTGAACTCACGACGGAAACTGTGGCCATGTCGTTATTATAATACAGTTAATATAAAACAAAGACAAAGGCGGGGAGCCGACGAATGCGGTGCGCGGTATCGCAGGAACCCGTGTGGTTGTGTCCCAAAGGTCAGCGTATAACGGGAAAAGCGTTAGCAGCACGCTGTGTACCGATTATGACGCGAGAAGCACCGCGAGAGGTCATCATCTTATATTGATAAGAAAGCGGGACTACACGATTGCAATGCCTCGAAAACTAGTGCGTAGTACAACGCTATTAAGGAGGTTGAAGCGCTCCACACTAGTAAAATCAGTGCTAAATGTTTAAAAGCTTTTCTACAATTTCAGATGGTTTAATAATCTGTTCCAAGATGTTAATCACATAGCAGCATTAGTTCTTGATATTCAAAAACATTCACAGCAGTCATATGAACAGTAAATCGATCAATATCTCCAAATTTCCGATGTCATGTTTTTTCATCCAGTTTTGTAAAAGGGTAAACCGTAATATCAGTCCGATTATGACGAAACATAGCTCATTTTGATCAGTGGAAGATCCTTAATCGATTGACCGTCCGGATTTTCTATAGTATCAGGCGTTCGAAAGTTACAGCCATTTGTATACTTGATGTTAGGTTATGATAGGATAAACAAACGGTTGTATCTTTTGAACTACTAATACGATTTTAAAAAATAGACGGCCAATCGATAGAATATCTTTTAGTAAACAAAATGAGCTATTGGTCGTCATAATCGGACAGATATTACGGTTTATCCTTTTAAAAAACTGGATGAAAAAACATAACATCGGAAATTTGCAGATATTTATCGATTTACTGTTGATATCACAGCTGTGAATGTATTTGAATATCAAGAACTAATGTTGCTATGTGATTAACACCTTGGAACAGATTATTAAACCATCTGAAATTGTAGAAACGCTTTTAAAAATTTACCACTGATTTGACTAGTGCGGAGTGCTCCAACCTCCTTAAGGCATTTTGTCATCTGTATATATATATTTATATGCATATGTGTGTGTGTGTTTTATCACAATCGTTAACCCTTCACGTAGTGAACGATCGGTTCATATTGAGAACACGTGCGATGTCATGTATCACAGCTATTTGGAATAACAATGTCTATGTCCAAAAATACTTTTTGGTTTGAACTCGTGGAAAAATGCGAAAGAAAAATTCCAATTTTTCCACCGTTTCAGATGGATATATTTTTTTTTTTGGTTTCGATATTAAATTTGTCAGTTTTGTAATGAGCGATGGCATGTACCACAATAATGTCTAGGACGAAAAATATTTTTTGGCTTGAAATCGTGGAAAATGCGAAAGAAAAATTCCAATTTTCCACCGTTTCAGAAGGAATTTTTTTTTTTTAGTTTTCGTTATTAAATTTGTCAGTTTCGTAATGAGCGATGTCATGTATCACAACAATTTAAAATAACAATGTCTATGTTCAAAAATACTTTTTGGTTTGAACTCGTGGAAAAATGCGAAAGAAAAATTCCAATTTTTCCACCGTTTCAGAAAGAAATTTTTTTTTTCGATATTAAATTTGTCAATTTTGTAATGAGCGATGGCATGTATCACAACAATGTTTAAGTCGAAAAATATTTTTCGGCTTGAAATCGTGGAAAAGTGCGAAAGAAAAATTCCAATTTTTCCACCGTTTCAGATGGAATTTTTTTTTTTTTTGGATATTAAATTTGGCAGTTTTTGTAATAGGCGATATCAAGTATCACAACAATTTGAAATAACAATGTCTATGTCCGAAAATACATTTCGGCTTAAAATCGTGGGAAATGCAAAAGAAAAAAAAAATTACACCTTTTGAGATGGATTTTTTTTTTTTTTATTTCGATATTGAATTTGTCAGTTTCGTAATGGGCGATGTCATGTATTATAACAATTACAATTTGGAATAACAATGTCTATGTCCGAAAATATTTTTCGGCTTGAACTCGTGGAAAAATGCGAAAGAAAAATTCCAATTTTTCCACTGTTTCAGATGGAATTTTTTTTTATTTTTCTTTTTATATTAAATTTGGCAGTTTTGTAATGGGTGATGTCATCTATCGCAGCAATTTGGAATAACAATTTCTATGTCCAAAAATAGTTTTTGGTTTGAACTCGTGGAAAAATGCGAAAGAAAAATTCCAATTTTTCCACCGTTTCAGATGGAATTTTTTTTATTTTTCTTTTTATATTAAATTTGGCAGTTTTGTAAAGGGTGATGTCATGTATCACAACAATTTGGAATAACAATGTCTATGTCCGAAAATACTTGAAATTGTGGAAAATGCGAACGGAAAAAAAAATTGTACACCTTTTGAGATGGAATTATTTTTTTTTTTGATTTCGATATTGAATTTGTCAATTTCGTAATGGGCGATGTCATGTATTATAACAATTATAATTTGGAATAACAATGTCTATGTCCGAAAATATTTTTCGGCTTGAACTCGTGGAAAAATGCGAAAGAAAAATTCCAATTTTTCCACTGTTTCAGATGGAATTTTTTTTTATTTTTCTTTTTATATTAAATTTGGCAGTTTTGTAATGGGTGATGTCATCTATCGCAGCAATTTGGAATAACAATTTCTATGTCCAAAAATACTTTTTGGTTTGAACTCGTGGGAAAATGCGAAAGAAAAATTCCAATTTTTCCACCGTTTCAGATGGAATTTTTTTATTTTTCTTTTTATATTAAATATGGCAGTTTTGTAAAGGGTGATGTTATGTATCACAACAATTTGGAATAACAATGTCTATGTCCGAAAATACTTTTCGGCTTGAACTCGTGGAAAAATGCGAACGGAAAATAAAAAAAAAAAAAATTGTACACCTTTTCAGATGGTATTTATTTTTTCTTTTTAATTTTTCGATAATAAACTTTTCAGTTTTGTTTGTTATGAGCGGATAATATGCAATCAGATAGGCTTTTTTTTTGGCCATAGAACGAAGAGAATGGTGCAAGAATTAGCCATTTTGGCTACTACGGCTTAAAAAAATCCGTAAAAAATACAAATATCGACGGATCCCAAATTCCACACATGGAGATTTGAAGCGTGATTCATTAATTAGAAATCATGCGCAAAACGGAGTTGCTAATTCATTCTTTAAAAAAATTATAGCCATGTTAGTAAAACCCTACATTTTTTGCCAAAATATTAACATTTTTTTTTTCATACTCTATATCAATGTATTTTGCCTCGTTGACCATTATTTGCCATTCAATATACTTATAAATCAATAATTATCATGAAAAGACCAGAAAATAATTTTAACATTCGTTTTTAACATTTTTTATTTCCTTACGATTAATCCCGATTTTTTAATAACTTATTCCACATTCGTAATCAGTAAAAAAATTTCTATCAAACATTTTTAATTATTAGGACAAAACGATAAAAAAAAATTGTATAAGTTTTTTTTTTTTACAATGCTACAATATACTAAAAAAAATTAATATTAGGACTCTGACAATGTGGCCTGGAATGTCCCATATATGCATACGTGTATTACAGTCTTCATTGCAGTTGGTGTTTAAAGCAGTCGTCTGAATTCCAAAACGTTGTGAATTGCTCGCACACCGGCTCGAGCAATCTCGTAATTTCTCACCTACGACCTGCACTCATGATCGCCCCCTTATCGGAATGAGTAAATTGCACGAATTAGCGCTTATATATCGGACTATATGGAGAGAAACACGTCTTGGATCTCGGTTACGCTATCTCCGCGCGGTCCGAGAACGAACCGATGCGCGGGTGGCTGTATTATCGTCGAGATTGACGCATCGAGAGACGCACGTGCCGCAGCATTCCCATATTCAACCTCGCGAGCATTTATTTCTTGCAAATCCTAACTCTTCTGCCTTAATTCATCGTCTAAATTTGGATCACTCAAATTGGCGCTTAACGTGACAAGCAAAATGCGTTCCTCATTTCTAATCTCAAATTTGCGAAAACAATCTTATAAACATTCTTATAAATTTAAACACAAAACAGCATAAAATGTAACACAAATAAATTCTCAAGAAAATTTTTTATTGGTTTTAAATTTGACTGCTTAGCAAGTAGAGAAAAAAATATAATATGTTAAGAAATTAATTTTATTAGAGATTTTGAAAAAAAGTAATTTTTAATAATAATAATAATGCCAGGCGGTTATCAAGAAATAAATTGTTAATTATCATTTTTAGTTCTTGCAAATCCTAACTCTTCTGCCTTAATTCATCGTCTAAATTTGGATCACTCAAATTGGCGCTTAACGTGACAATCAAAATGCGTTCCTCATTTCTAATCTCAAATTTGCGAAAACAATCTTATAAACATTCTTATAAATTTAAACTCAAAATAGCATAAAATGTAACACAAATAAATTCTCAAGAAAATTTTTTATTGGTTTTAAATCTGACTACTTAGCAAGTAGAGAAAAAATATAATATGTTAAGAAATTAATTTTATTAGAGATTTTGAAAAAAAGTAATTTTTAATAATAATAATAATGCCAGGCGGTTATCAAGAAATAAATTGTTCATTATCATTTTTAGTTCTTGCAAATCTTAACTCTTCTGCCTTAATTCATCGTCTAAATTTGGATCACTCAAATTGGCGCTTAACGTAACAGGCAAAGTGCGTTTCTCATTTCTAATCTCAAATTTGCGAAAACAATCTTATAAACATTCTTATAAATTTAAACACAAAATAGCATAAAATGTAACACAAATAAATTCTCAAGAAATTTTTTTATTGGTTTTAAATTTGACTACTTAGCAAGTAGAGAAAAAATATAATATGTTAAGAAATTAATTTTATTGGAGATTTTGAAAAAAGTAATTTTTAATAACAATAATAATGCCAGGCAGTTATCAAGAAATAAATTGTTAATTATCATTTTTAGTTCTTGCAAATCCTAACTCTTCTGCCTTAATTCATCGTCTAAATTTGGATCACTCAAATTGGCGCTTAACGTGACAGGCAAAATGCGTTCCTCATTTCTAATCTCAAATTTGCGAAAACAATCTTATAAACATTCTTATAAATTTAAACACAAAACAGCATAAAATGTAACACAAATAAATTCTCAAGAAAAAATTTGATTGGATTCAAATTTGATTACTCAGCAAGTAGAGAAAAAATATAATATGTTAAGAAATTAATTTTATTAGAGATTTTGAAAAAAGTAATTTTTAATAATAATAATAATAATGCCAGACAGTTATCAAGAAATAAATTGTTAATTATCATTTTTAGTTCTTGCAAATCCTAACTCTTCTGCCTTAATTCATCGTCTAAATTTGAATCACTCAAATTGGCGCTTAACATGACAGGCAAAATGCGTTCCTCATTTCTAATCTCAAATTTGCGAAAACAATCTTATAAACATTCTTATAAATTTAAACACAAAACAGCATTAAATGTATCACAAATAAATTCTCAAGAAAAAATTTGATTGGATTCAAATTTGATTACTCAGCAAGTAGAGAAAAAATATAATATGTTAAGAAATTAATTTTATTAGAGATTTTGAAAAAAAGTAATTTTTAATAATAATAATAATGCCAGGCAGTTATCAAGAAATAAATTGTTAATTATCATTTTTAGTTCTTGCAAATCCTAACTCTTCTGCCTTAATTCATCGTCTAAATTTGAATCACTCAAATTGGCGCTTAACGTGGCAGGCAAAATGCGTTCCTCATTTCTAATCTCAAATTTGCGAAAACAATCTTATAAACATTCTTATAAATTTAAACACAAAACAGCATTAAATGTATCACAAATAAATTCTCAAGAAAAAATTTGATTGGATTCAAATTTGATTACTCAGCAAGTAGAGAAAAAATATAATATGTTAAGAAATTAATTTTATTAGAGATTTTGAAAAAAAGTAATTTTTAATAATAATAATAATGCCAGGCAGTTATCAAGAAATAAATTGTTAATTATCATTTTTAGTTCTTGCAAATCCTAACTCTTCTGCCTTAATTCATCGTCTAAATTTGGATCACTCAAATTGGCGCTTAACGTGACAGGCAAAATGCGTTCCTCATTTCTAATCTCAAATTTGCGAAAACAATCTTATAAACATTCTTATAAATTTAAACACAAAACAGCATAAAATGTAACACAAATAAATTCTCAAGAAAATTCTTTATTGGTTTTAAATTTGATTACTTAGCAAGTAGAGAAAAAATATAATATGTTAAGAAATTAATTTTATTGGAGATTTTGAAAAAAGTAATTTTTAATAATAATAATAATGCCAGGCGGTTATCAAGAAATAAATTGTTCATTATCATTTTTAGTTCTTGCAAATCTTAACTCTTCTGCCTTAATTCATCGTCTAAATTTGGATCACTCAAATTGGCGCTTAACGTGACAGGCAAAATGCGTTTCTCATTTCTAATCTCAAATTTGCGAAAACAATCTTATAAACATTCTTATAAATTTAAACACAAAACAGCATAAAATGTAACACAAATAAATTCTCAAGAAAAAATTTGATTGGATTCAAATTTGATTACTCAGCAAGTAGAGAAAAAATATAATATTTTAAGAAATTAATTTTATTAGAGATTTTGAAAAAAAGTAATTTTTAATAATAATAATAATGCCAGGCAGTTATCAAGAAATAAATTGTTAATTATCATTTTTAGTTCTTGCAAATCCTAACTCTTCTGCCTTAATTCATCGTCTAAATTTGGATCACTCAAATTGGCGCTTAACGTGACAAGCAAAATGCGTTCCTCATTTCTAATCTCAAATTTGCGAAAACAATCTTATAAACATTCTTATAAATTTAAACACAAAACAGCATAAAACGTATCACAAATAAATTCTCAAGAAAAAATTTGATTGGATTCAAATTTGATTACTTAGCAAGTAGAGAAAAAATATAATACGTTAAGAAAATAATTTTATTAGAGATTTTGAAAAAAGTAATTTTTAATAATAATAATAATAATGCCAGGCAGTTATCAAGAAATAAATTGTTAATTATCATTTTTAGTTCTTGCAAATCTAACTCTTCTGCCTTAATTCATCGTCTAAATTTGGATCACTCAAATTGGCGATTAATATGACAGGCAAAATACGTTCCTCATTTCTAATCTCAAATTTGCAAAAACAATTCATTTACATTCTTATCAAGTTACACACAAAATAGGATAAAATGTAACACAAATAAATTCTTGAGAAAAAAATTTGATTATCAAGTAGAGAAAAATATAATATGTTGAAAAATTTATTTTATTAGAAATCTTGAAAACAAATAGTTTTTAATAATATAATAATGCCAAAAAGTTATTAATTAATAATTTGTAAATAAATTGTTAATAATCATTTTTAGTTCTTGCAGATCTAATTTTTCTGCCTTAATTTATTGTATAAATTTGGATAATTTCTAATCTCAAATTTACGAAAACAATTTATGCATATTCTTATAAATTTACAAGAAATAATTCCATTGAATTTAAATTTGATTACTTAGCAAGTAGAAAAAAATATGTTAAGAAATTAATTTTATTAGAGATGTTAAAAAAGTAGTTTTTAATAATAATAATAATAATGTTAGAAAGATATTAGGAAATAATTTATAGATAAATTGTTAATAGTCATTTTTGGCATTGCTAACGCTAATCACAAATTACTGTTTACGTGTATGACTTTCATTTTCACGTTTACAAACTCTCTTTGTTGCTTTTATCATAATTATATATTTTCAGGACGCACTCATCGGTCAATGTTTAATCCTCACGGTGAAGCACGTTTCAGTAGCATGACTAATAAATAATATAAAAATAGGTGCATCGCTTTCACGGGTCAGCGATGATAAGATGTACCTCTTTCTCTCTTGTACTCGACAAAAACCCAAGACCAAAGTGATTACTCACGCAGAATGAGCTGTGCAGAGTCGTCGAGACTTTAGTCTCTGATCCACAGTTAAATTTTAACGCAGTAGTATATTTTTTCACCTGCCTGAGCGAAATTAAATATTTTCCTCTGCTGTGTCACTGTGAACATTTTATTCAAAGTCCGATGCTTCGCTGCTGGAGATTTTTTTTTACTCAATGGCTTAGGAATTATTATTTATTTATTCCAGGTGCTTGTACATAAAAATTTAATATCAGCGAAACAACGAAAACTTTCGTACTTTGCTCGATGCCAAAAAAGTTTTTGTACGTCTGAAATATATGTATATATATATTTCAGACGTACAAAAAACCAATTTATTAATACAAACTATTAATAAAATAAAACCAAATTATTAACTAATTTGTTTTATCTTTTATTATTTCATCTATTTCTACAAAGAAAAAAATAAATAAAAGTGCCAGGGAATCCTAATCGACAGTAGTTGATAAAATTTTTATTAGTAATTTCACATGTATCAAAGATTTAAAAAAAAGGTGCTATTACTGTTGGAACTAACCAAGTTTCATGTTATTAATGGAGCACAGTTTAATAAATATATTCTTTTGTTTGTTTTTCTTTGGCGGGTGAAGTTTTTTTAGCTGTCATCTTTTGCTTTCATTGATTTCTTGTCAGTCTTCCAAACGAGATGTACTAAATAAAGTACTATTTATTTCTTCTGGCATTTCATATTAATTCTATAACTTAACAATTAATAACAACAATTACCATAACAACACGATTTTATTTAAACTTCGTGAACTTTTCCCTCAGCAAAATGTTTTAATAACGTAACAATATTTACTAAATGCCCCGTTAATGTAAAAATATTTTTTAAGTTGTTTTATCGATAATGCGTTCTAATGTACTGCAACAATATTTATTTAAGCAGTAAAAAAATTGGAAAAAAAGAAATAGATAAAATCAAATAAAATTATTGTTGGATAAAAAAAGTGTAATTGCAGAAATCTCCGGTAGAGTGCAACAATTTAAATGACCACACGCTGCAAAATTCACTCTGCAAAATCTTCAACTACTGTTGTAATGTACTGCAACAATATTTATTTAAGCAGTAAAAAAATTCGAATAAAAGAAATACATAAAATCAAATAAAATTATTGTTGAATAAAAAAAGTGTAATTGCACAAATCTCCGGTAGAGTGCAACAATTTAAATGACCACACGCTGCAAAATTCACTCTGCAAAAGCTTCAACTACTGTTGTAATGTTCTTCAACAATATTTATTTAAGCAGTAAAAAAATTGGAAAAAAAGAAATAGCTAAAATTAAAAAAAATATTGTTGAATAAAAAAGTGTAATTGCACAAATCTCCGGTAGAGTGCAACAATTTAAATGACCACACGCCGCAAAATTCACTCAGCAAAACCTTCCACTACTGCTGTAATGTACTGCAACAATATTTATTTAAGCAGTAAAAAAATTGGAAAAAAAGAAATAGATAAAAATCAAAAAAATTATTGTTGAATAAAAAAGGTGTAATTGCACAAATCTCCGGTAGAGTGCAACAATTTAAATGACCACACGCCGCAAAATTCACTCTGCAAAACCTTCCACTACTGTTGTAATGTACTCCAACAATATTTATTTAAGCAGTAAAAAAATTGGAAAAAAAGAAATAGATGAAATCCAAAAAATTATTGTTGAATAAAAAAGGTGTAATTGCACAAATCTCCAGTAGAGTGCAACAATTTAAATGACCACACGCCGCAAAATTCACTCTGCAAAACTTCCCACTACTGTTGTAATGTACTGCAACAATATTTATTTAAGCAGTAAAAAAATTGCAAAAAAGAAATAGATAAAATAAAAAAAATTATTGTTGAATAAAAAAAGTTTAATTACACAAATCTCCGGTTGAGTGCAACAATTTAAATGACCACATGTCGCAAAATTCACTCTGAAAAACCTTCAACTACTGTTGTAATGTACTGCAACAATATTTATTTAAGCAGTAAAAAAATTGCAAAAAAGAAATAGATAAAATTAAAAAAATTATTGTTGAATAAAAAAAGTTTAATTACACAAATCTCCGGTTGAGTGCAACAATTTAAATGACCACACGTCGCAAAATTCACTCTGCAAAACTTTCCACTACTGTTGTAATGTACTGCAACAATATTTATTTAAGCAGTAAAAAAATTGCAAAAAAGAAATAGATAAAATAAAAAAAAATATTGTTGAATAAAAGAAGTTTAATTACACAAATCTCCGGTTGAGTGCAACAATTTAAATGACCACACGTCGCAAAATTCACTCTGCAAAACTTTCCACTACTGTTGTAATGTACTTCAACAATATTTATTTAAGCAGTAAAAAAATTGGAAAAAAAGAAATAGGTAAAATTAAAAAAAATATTGTTGAATAAAAAAAGTGTAATTGCACAAATCTCTGGTAGAGTGCAACAATTTAAATGACCACACGCCGCAAAATTCACTCTGCAAAACCTTCCACTACTGTTGTAATGTACTCCAACAATATTTATTTAAGCAGTAAAAAAATTGGAAAAAAAGAAATAGATGAAATCCAAAAAATTATTGTTGAATAA
Organism: Ephialtes manifestator; assembly: GCA_963970395.1. Taxonomy (NCBI): domain Eukaryota; kingdom Metazoa; phylum Arthropoda; class Insecta; order Hymenoptera; family Ichneumonidae; genus Ephialtes; species Ephialtes manifestator. Next base: position 31,923,765 of record OZ019975.1, on the reverse strand, counting down.
AAAAAGTTTAATTACACAAATCTCCGGTTGAGTGCAACAATTTAAATGACCACACGTCGCAAAATTCACTCTGCAAAACTTTCCACTACTGTTGTAATGTACTTCAACAATATTTATTTAAGCAGTAAAAAAATTGGAAAAAAAGAAATAGATAAAATCAAAAAAAAATTATTGTTGAATAAAAAAAGTGTAATTGCACAAATCTCCGGTAGAGTGCAACAATTTAAATGACCACACGCCGCAAAATTCCTTCTGCAAAACCTTCCACTACTGTTGTGATGTACTGCAACAATATTTATTTAAGCAGTAAAAAAATTGGAAAAAAAGAAATAGATGAAATCCAAAAAATTATTGTTGAATAAAAAAGGTGTAATTGCACAAATCTCCAGTAGAGTACAACAATTTAAATGACCACACGCCGCAAAATTCACTCTGCAAAACTTTCCACTACTGTTGTAATGTACTGCAACAATATTTATTTAAGCAGTAAAAAAATTGGAAAAAAAGAAATAGATAAAATCAACAAAATTATTGTTGAATAAAAAAGGTGTAATTCCACAAATCTCCGGTAGAGTGCAACAATTTAAATGACCACACGCCGCAAAATTCACTCTGCAAAACTTTCCACTACTGTTGTAATGTACTGCAACAATATTTATTTAAGCAGTAAAAAAATTGCAAAAAAGAAATAGATAAAATAAAAAAAATTATTGTTGAATAAAAAAAGTATAATTGCACAAATCTCCGGTAGAGTGCAACAATTTAAATGACCACACACTGCAAAATTCACTCTGCAAAACCTTCCACTACTGTTGTAATGTACTGCAAAAATATTTATTTAAGCAGTAAAAAAATTCGATCAAAAGAAATAGATAAAATAAAAAAAATTATTGTTGAATAAAAAAAGTGTAATTGCACAAATCTCCGGTAGAGTGCAACAATTTAAATGACCACACGCTCCAAAATTCACTCTGCAAAACTTTCCACTACTGTTGTAATGTACTTCAACAATATTTATTTAAGCAGTAAAAAAATTGGAAAAAAGAAATAGATAAAATCAAAAAAATTATTGTTGAATAAAAAAAGTGTAATTGCACAAATCTCCGGTAGAGTGCAACAATTTAAATGACCACACGCTGCAAAATTCACTCTGAAAAACCTTCAACTACTGTTGTAATGTACTGCAACAATATTTATTTAAGCAGTAAAAAAATTGCAAAAAAGAAATAGATAAAATAAAAAAAATTATTGTTGAATAAAAAAAGTGTAATTGCACAAATCTCCGGTAGAGTGCAACAATTTAAATGACCACACGCCGCAAAATTCACCCTGCAAAACCTTCAACTACTGTTGTAATGTATTGCAACAATATTTATTTAAGCAGTAAAAAAATTGGAAAAAAGAAATAGATAAAATCAAAAAAATTATTGTTGAATAAAAAAAGTGTAATTGCACAAATCTCCGGTAGAGTGCAACAATTTAAATGACCACACGGCGCAAAATTCGCTCTGCAAAACCTTCCACTACTGTTGTAATGTACTGCAACAATATTTATTGAAGCAGTAAAAAAATTGCAAAAAAAGAAATAGATAAAATTAAAAAAATTATTGTTGAATAAAAAAGTATAATTGCACAAATCTCCGGTAGAGTGCAACAATTTAAATGACCACACGCCGCAAAATTCACCCTGCAAAACCTTCAACTACTGTTGTAATGTATTGCAACAATATTTATTTAAGCAGTAAAAAAATTGGAAAAAAGAAATAGATAAAATTTAAAAAAATTATTGTTGAATAAAAAAAGTTTAATTGCACAAATCTCCGGTAGAGTGCAACAATTTAAATGACCACACGCCGCAAAATTCACTCAGCAAAACCTTCCACTACTGTTGTAATGTACTGCAGCAATATTTATTTAAGCAGTAAAAAAATTGGAAAAAAAGAAATAGATAAAATTAAAAAAATTATTGTTGAACAAAAAAAGTGTAATTGCACAAACCTCCGGTAGAGTGCTACAATTTAAATGACCACACGCCGCAAAATTCACTCTGAAAAACCCTCAACTACTGTTGTAATGTTCTTCAACAATATTTATTTAAGCAGTAAAAAAATTGGAAAAAAGAAATAGATAAAATCAAAAAAATTATTGTTGAATAAAAAAAGTGTAATTGCACAAATCTTCGGTAGAGTGCAACAATTTAAATGACCACACGCCGCAAAATTCACTCAGCAAAACCTTCCACTACTGTTGTAATGTACTGCAGCAATATTTATTTAAGCAGTAAAGAATTGGAAAAAAAGAAATAGATAAAATTTAAATAAATTATTGTTGAATAAAAAAAGTGTAATTGCACAAATCTCCGGTAGAGTGCAACAATTTAAATGACCACACGCTGCAAAATTCACTCTGCAAAACCTTCAACTACTGTTGTAATGTACTGCAACAATATTTATTTAAGCAGTAAAAAAATTGGAAAAAAAGAAATAGATAAAATTTAAAAAAATTATTGTTGAATAAAAAAAGTGTAATTGCACAAATTTCCGGTAGAGTGCAACAATTTAAATGACCACACGCCTCAAAATTCACTCAGCAAAACCTTCCACTACTTAGTATTACCTACGCCATAAAATCCGCAGTCGGCCACAATTGGTTCGACAAGCATCGTTCGGGGCACGTTTTGAAATCCGAACTCTCGTATATTATAGATTTGGCATGGTTGCGTTATATAGCGATGACGAAAATACATTCTTAGGAGGCGCACGTGGACCGAGCACGTTTTGCAAACGTTTTGGGGCGTACCCGCTTACTTAGCCGAGTATTTTGCGAGTTGGAGGTCTCTGAGTGTTTGCTATGAGAGAAAAGAAAAAAAAATGAAACAACAAGAGCGAAAGAAAAAGAGAGAGAGAAGCGCGCGCGTGTTAATCTCGCGAGCGACGATAAAATCAGTTCATCTTCGTCGTCGTTTTGTTAGCGCGCCGCCCGAAAGAAACTCGCTGCTGTGACGTCAACGGTCCGAGACGCTAAATGAGTCTCGCATTCGCGGTATTTACAATTGCTTATCTTGTGCGGTAACTCTTGTGGGTTCTCGCTTTGACGACTGGCTACATTGCTCTATGTTATTTTATTATATATATATGTATATATAGTCTTGCATACGAGGCGTATTTAGATTACGTTAGGTGCAGAGATATAAAGCGGTTTGCGTGCATGCAATGATGGATCCTTGCCCTCGTGTTTTTCTCCTCGATCCAATAGTGCAACAGTACGCAGAAAATCTTGTCAATAACAGCTCGATTTTCCATCGTTTTTATTTCTTTTTTTTTTTTGCGTAAGAGTCTCGTGAACCGAACGCGCGTTTGCATCTATAACGCAATCAATAACAGATAAGTATATGGAGGTGCGCGCGCGCGGATACGACGCACACTGTAACGTTCAGGGCAGGACATTGCGACTACAGGATTGCTACTCTACACTAATCCAATAGTACACAAATTAATTTTAAACAGAATTGATATTGTGTGTGTAGCTTTTATACTTGCATAAATTTGTACATCAGTAGCGACTCTACACAAATCCAATAGTACACAAATTAATTCTGCATAGAATAGATATTGTGTGTATAGTTTTCACACTTGCACAATTCAATACATTATAACTGAACCCAGTAGCGACTCTACACAAATCCAATAGTACACAAATTAATTCTGTATAGAATAGATATTGTGTGTATAGTTTTCACACTTGCACAATTCAATACATTATAACTGAACCCAGTAGCGACTCTACACAAATCCAATAGTACACAAATTAATTCTACACAGAATTGATATTGTGCGTGTAGTTTTAACACTTGCAAGACTCAATACATCATAACTGTACACAGTAGCGACTCAACACAAATTCAATAGTACACAAATTACTTCTGCACAGAATATATATTGTGTGTGTGTAGTTTTAACACTTGCACAATTCAATATATCAAAACTGTACACAGTAGCGATTCTACACAAATCCAATAGTACACAAATTAATTCTGCACAGAATAGATATTGTGTGTGTAGTTTTAACACTTGCACAATTCAATATATCAAAACTGTACACAGTAGCGATTCTACACAAATGAAATAGTACACAAATTAATTCTGCACAGAATAGATATTGTGTGTGAAGTTTTTACACTTGCACAATTCAATACATCAGAACTGTACACAGTCGCGACACTACACAAATCCAATAGTACACAGATTATTTATGCACAGAATAGATATTGTGTGTGTAGTTTTTACACTTGCACAATTCAATACATTAAAACTGTACCCAGTAGCGACTCTACACAAATCCAATAGTACACAAATTAATTCTACACAGAATTGATATTGTGCGTGTAGTTTTAACACTTGCAAGACTCAATACATCATAACTGTACACAGTAGCGACTCAACACAAATTCAATAGTACACAAATTAATTCTGCACAGAATATATATTGTGTGTGTAGTTTTAACACTTGCACAATTCAATATATCAAAACTGTACACAGTATCGACTCTACACAAATCCAATAGTACACAAATTAATTCTGCACAGAATAGATATTGTGTGTGAAGTTTTTACACTTGCACAATTCAATACATCAGAACTGTACACAGTCGCGACTCTACACAAATCCAATAGTACACAGATTATTTATGCACAGAATAGATATTGTGTGTGTAGTTTTTACACTTGCACAATTCAATACATTAAAACTGTACCCAGTAGCGACTCTACACAAATCTAATAGTACACAAATTAATGTTGCACAGAATTGATATTGTGTGTGTAGTTTTTACACTTGCATATTTCAATATATCAAAACTATACACAGTAGCGACTCTACACAAATCCGATAGTACACAAATTACTTCTGCACAGAATTGATATTGTACGTAAAGTTTTTACACTTGCATATTTCAATACATCAAAACTGTACACAGTCCTGACTCTACACAGTCATAAATGTACACGGACAAAACTTTACGCTGCAGCGAGTCTACACAGTGATAATGGTAGACAGCGAAAACTTTGGGCTGTACCGACTCTACACAGTTAGAACTGTACACGGAAAAAGCTATACACAGTATAACTGTTTACACAGCGTTTAACAACGTTTAACAATTCGTTCGTATTGCTTGCTATACTATGGAAGGCTCAACCCAAAGACTTGCAGTGTGCGCTAAGTTTTAGTTGTGTACAGTTTTCAGTGTACAGTGTAGTAGCTCGAACAGCAGGTTATAAATTTGGCATCTATTTCCGACTCTAATCTCTAGACTCGACTAAAATCGAGAAATAGGAAATTTCTCATTCTTATAACGCTAATCAGTGTCTAATACCATTGCAACTTTCGTATTGCTCCTTACATATCTTATTGTTTTTCGCACGATGCACAACCGTGATGTTGCCGAGCGATAACATGACCTATTTTCGTCAATAGAACGTGTAGAAATGCTGTCAACATCATGAGCGAACATACCAATATAAAATACATAACATACAAATATAAAATAATTATTCCCTGTAAATTATGAACTTAAAAAATATGGAATAAATGTCTGAAGCTATTCAACATTTTTGGCAACACCGAATTCGAGAATGAACCTTATTTTTTGTTTACGCACGCTAAAAAAAATTCATTGGTTGGAACTGTCGGTCGGTTGCCGGAGCTGGGAAAATAAAAATCTTTATTGATGAAAATTATATATAAAGGTAAAGAACGAACGTGGTCTTGACCGAACTCCTGGTTCGTGTAGTGTCTTCTACTGGAATATATTTAGAGCACTATAAAGAATGTGCCGTACGTTCTTTGGTATCCGCCGGCTTTGGACTGTGTAACACATGGACCGACGAGGGGAATTGACGCGACGCCGCACAAAGTAGCCACGATGTTCGCGGATATAATGGCGGCCGCGCCCCGTCCGAGGCTCAACGACCTCTCCGAGAAATCGTTCACGTATCTCGCCGTCTCGCTTTATCTCGACCACGCTGTTCTGGTCTCGCACACTGCGACGGAGATCGCGCGTGGCGATTCTCGTGACGAGAGAGCAGAGCTCTGTACACCGCATCACTGGCGGAAGCTTAGACCATGCAGAGCAGAGCAGCATAGCGACAGCACACCGCTAGAATTCCTTTCTTTCACCGCACCATCTCATCAACTCTGACGTGAGCTTTTTCGTTCACGTCTGGCGACAGAAGTTTTCGGAGAATACAAAAAACCGTTGAGAGCCAAAAATTCACAATCATATAAAATTGAAAAAATGTTTAATAACATTGAGGCAATACCATTTTTTACAATCTGAATAATGGACAAAAAGAAATAATTCAATGATGAATATCGTTGATGAACAAAACAAAAAATCTGTCTGTGAAGTACTCGGATTCTCATAAAATAAAACTTTTGATTGGGAAGGTACTAATCAAACTTCCTTAAAGTCTGCTGAATCCAAGGTTTCAGCAACAGCATTAGTCCTATAACAAAAAAAGTAATTTTCGGAATTCACAATCGGCTATAATCCATGATTTAATAAATGGTCACATATACGTACAATGTATATGGTCCATATTAGGGCCAACAGCAGAGTTTTTGCTCTACGAATGTTCGCTTTTGATTGTACGTGAAGTATATCGAATCTTGATGTGAATGTAATCGATTAAATGTATTTAGGCGTGACTTTTCCATCTCAAAGATTAGTCAGAACGTCGAAAAGCCTCCTTGGGCACAGACAGCAGCATCAGCCGTGGAGCCGATGACGTAAGCATTCGCACTGCGCGTTCACCCACCGCCGCCTGAACGTCGGCGTCGCCCATCTTGCTGCTGCTGCTGCTGCTGCTGCTACTACTGCTGGAGGTCCTCTTAAAGGGCACGGCCATCGATCGAGAAACTTTGTACGAAGGTCGCCAACAGCTTTCCTACCGGGCGGGCGCCGTTCGCTGTCGCCAGTAGTCGCTAACACATCTCAAATAGGGCGGGAGACTTTGGTATTCGCAGGGGGAAACGGACCAAATTTATTTCACGTTTATTATATAGCGATTGCGACAAGCGATCCCTAGTCCAGGGCTTAAGCCGGTCCAAATGTAAATAAGAACGTTTGAAACAATGGAAACGCGAATCATGTTGAGGCGCGTGAAATTTGAGAATATATAAACACGTGTATTTAAGCTTGATGACTTTTTTCATGTTTCGTTGACGGTCTGTCATAAATTAAGGGATCATGTCATTCGGAGTGAATTAAAACGTCACAAACTTTATTTTTTTTTTATATAATATTAAAAAAATTGCTCATGTCGAATGGAATATTGATAAAACTTAAAAAACTCTCGCCAATTGTTATGATACAAATATTCGAGGTAACCTAAAGTTACTATTATGAGTTAATAGTTGCTTTTCACAAACTGTTTAATGGCGAAATACTAATTATTTTGAGTCGAGTGTTACTAGCAGATAGCGACATGAAGGGAGAAGCGACGCGTATTCGTTGATCTCGTGATTGGGCGAACCGACGCGCAGTATCTAGACCACGAGCGAGTGGCCAATAACAAAAGAAGAGAAGAAGAAGAAGAAGAAGAAGGAGGAGGAAAAGGATAGAAAACATTACGTTCTGATCCCAATGTATTCCCTGGAGTTGACCTGGTTCGCCGTCAGTTTGCCATAACTGCGAACGAGAAGTGGTTTTGTACTCAGTTCAGATTCAAACAGTTTGGTACTAAGAAAATGGTTATACATAATTTTGAATTCTTTCCTATTATTTGAATCAATGAAATATTTTTTTTTTCGGTTCATTGATCATCAATTAATGGTTACCATTGCTAAATTTAGCATTGGACGTTCCATTGGCCTTTTCAAGACTTTTTCTTGAAGACTTATTCTTAGTCTTGAAGACTTATTCTTCGTTCAATTTAATGGGATTCATAAAAAGTCTTCAGACTTTTTGATGAATTCCATTAAATTGAACGAAGAATAAGAAGTTTGCCATAATTCACTCTTGGGCATTCGATTGTTACGTAAAAATCCAGCTAAGAGAATGTGGTGCGTTCGTCGAGCAAAGCGTTAATCGCAATCGCACGTGGCCACGACCCGTGCAACCTCGCGACATCGCTTCAACTGTAAATGGTCGATTTGTATCCACACGACTATTTCATGGCTATTCATAAAAATCAACTTGATCTTGCACATCTTATGTCATGGATGGTACACACTTTTTTTTTAAATCCAGCCACAATTGCTCGGAAAAATTAGTCAATAGTACTTCACGTTATATTTAATTTCTTTATGGTTCAATTTAATTGTTTTTCTCCAGAAGATTAGACAGTGGTATCAAAAATTATGGCTAGGACTTTATTGCGCAGTGGACAAAAACTAATAACGTTAATATACGCATACTTTTTTTTTAGTGACTAATATATTCCATCATATAGTCAGTTTAACAAATGGCATTTAAAGATTTATTGAAAAATATCCACGAATTTAATTTTATTCCTTTTTTGCTTGGCCGTTACTCAAAATTCAGGGTGGGGTTCAAGATCGTGAATGATCAAAATAGCGAATGGTTAAAATAGTAAATTTCATAATAATTCCATAAAAATTCGCTATTTTGGTCATTCGCTATTTTCACCCCCATCCAAAATTCAAACTTACATATCTCAAGAACTGCTTTAACAATCGGGCTTAAATTTAACAAACATGTGAAGAATGTCGACGCCTTTGTTTGTGGTAATTTTGAAGAAAGTTAAAAAATATGTTCAAACTTTATTTGATTTTGCAATTTTCGAAAAATGTTTGTACGTTTTTTAGCATAGGCAAATTTTTAGCTATTGAGCGATATAATTTTTTATGACTAAATCTATGTTAAAGGAGGATCGGTATTGAATTTCGAATGAACCTGTAAAAAACTTCGTTTTTTATGGAATTTTGAATTTAAAAAAAAAATCTTTTTTCCCTAACTCACGTCAAATCTCACAAAATCAACTGAAATTTTCTGCAGATGAAAAATAACATTCATCGCTGCTACCTATCAAATTTGGTCGTGATCGGTAAAGCGGTTTGGATTTTACGTGATTTTGAATTTTTCAAGAATTATATAAGTAACGAAAAAAAGTTGCAAATTAAAACTTTGCACATTGTTCCCTCATTAATTTTCATTCTTTGCAAAGCTTCTTCTATGAGGAAGCCAAAACAAATAAATAAGCTTACTCACAATAATATAAATACACAATAGAGTAAATTCGAAATTATATAATTTTTATACTAAATATATTTGCGCCGAAAAATTGTATATGTCGGATATACGTTAGTATATATTGAAAAATATATCAGAGGTATATTAAAAATATATAAAAAATGAATTATCGCCGTTGGTTATATCATAATATTTTTATACTAAATATATTTGCGCCGAAAAATTGTATACGTCGAAAATACGTTAGTATATATTGAAAAATACATGCAAACGAAAAATATATCAGAGGTATAGCGAAAATATATTTTAAAAATATTGTCCGCTGAAATCAGACTAAATCAGATATATTTTTGGATAAATTTCATTTTCCATGGGGAAAATTTTACTTTGCAACTTAAAAAAGATGCAAAGTAGAACCTTGCACATTGCTTCCTCATTATTTTTCGCTTTTTACAAAGCTCCCTCTGTGAGGAAGCAGTATGTTATTCAATTTTGGCTTCCTCATAGAGGAAGCTTTGTAAAAAGCGAAAAATAATGAGGAAGCAATGTGCAAGGTTCTACTTTGCATCTTTTTTTTATACCTTGTGTCTCTTTTGCAGAGGTGTTTTATACAGCTATAAATCACCTCTGCAAACACCGTTACATCTAATTTTGATTAGATACAAATTTTTGTCGTACTTTCTCAACTTTTCCGGAAGTTATAGCGAAAATCTACATTTTTTTAAAATGAAAAATGGTGTAAAATCCGAACGACTTTACCGATCATCACCAAATTTGGTACATGGCATTTCTGAATGTTATTTTTCGTCTGTACAAAATTTCTGTTCATTTGTTGAAATTCAACGTAATTTAGATCAAAATCTATTTTTTTCGAAAAATTCAAAATTCTATAAAATCCGAACCGCTTTACCGATTTCGTCGAAATTCAATACCATACAACATTGAACGTATCTTCAGTTATGAAGAACTATTTAGCCAAATCGGCGAACTTTTACGAAAGTTAGAGCGACCACGCCCCTTTTTCAACAAATTAAAATCAACATAAAATCTTAATGAGTTCACATATTTTGGCAAAAATCACAACATTCAAAGAGGGGCAGCTACTCTACTTGCGTGCCAAATTTGAGCCGAATCGCTCGAACGGTTACCGAGTGAGAGGAGATTGAATTTTCGAAGCCCAGCACACACACACACACACATACATACATACGGACATTTTTTCTAAACCACTTTTCTCGACGTTTTAGGTGATTCTAAGCATACTGACATGAAAATCTCGAAAAAAAAAATTTCATGAAAACAAAGCTTCCTCTATGAGGAAGCAAAAGAAAATTATCTCAACGAAAAAAAAATATTCCTATAAAAACTAATACCATATGACAATTTCGCTCAGTCCACCATGCAATGACTCCGAACCCCATCGTGTGTATCCGGGGACCGGGATTAAATCCAGCGTTGCGCATCACGTCCAGAGCGGGTTTCCTTTTCCCGGTTGTTAATCACCGAAGCCCCGTACGTGTGGCATTTAAACTCCCGTGGCTGCGAACAATGGGGGCCCCGAAAAGTTATCGAGTGACGTGCGGCAAAGGGGGTTGGCGTCGTTCGCCATATAAAATCCATGGTGTATAGTGGATACAGCCGGTGAAGAAGAAGAAGAAGAAGAAGAGGAGGAAGCTTTTGGTTGAACGACCCCCCCGAAAATACACTATACCCATAGACCAAACCATATAATATATACATATATACACACACACACACACATAGCCTTATACATATATATATAAAATGTATAGCGAATCTCAATCTCTTTCCATTTGGACCCCAACGTGCGCCATGTGTTAATTTCCTAGCTCGTGCAGAAAAACCCCATAGAACTCCATACGCGTGCCGCATGGCCTGGGGGGCAACTGGCACGAGGCATGGGGCACGGGCCATCAGAAACAACCCCTATACTATGTTGGCACAGGGTGAACAATGCGACTCGTTCCGTTGAGGAGAAATTCTCTTTCCATTTCTCTTGCCCCCCTTTCCCTTCCCTTTCCTCCCCCCTGTCGATTTGGAATCTGCGGGAGTCAATGCAGGGGGAAGTGATCCCCCTGCGAAAATACGTATGAGGATTGCGGGGACCCCTCATGGATAACGCAGAATCAAAAAGGAGATAGTAGTATAGTCTATAGTATATTGTATATACCCCATTTTTGTCGGTATACTTAGCGACGGACGCGCGAAACGTCGCTGCTGCAGCACATTTCGACGCCAGATTCTCTATCCCTCAACCCCCTAAAACCGCAATAGGATATTCACGCCGATTAGCAAAAGCGTATGAGCGCACAACCGTACCTGCAATTTTCATGCTCGGGAAATGGACATTGTGATCTTTGAGTTGGGACGAAATATGGATTTAAGGGAGAGGAGATATTTTTGCGGGGTTGGGGACGACATTTTTTAATTTGGCCGGTATTAGGGAAAATTATTGGGGACTCATTCTGCGGTGGGAAGGAATATAATATTTCTTGGAAAATTTCTAGATTATTTGGATTTATTGAAAAATTGTTATTTTGGGTAAATTTCTAGACTATTTTGATTTATTGAAAAATTTTTATTTCGGGTAAATTTCTAGACTATTTTGATTTATTGAAAAATTTTGATTTCGGGTAAATTTCTAGACTATTTTGATTTATTGAAAAATTGTTATTTTGGGTAAATTTCTAGACTATTTTGATTTATTGAAAAAATTTTATTTCGGGTAAATTTCTAGTAATACTTCTATATCAATTTTCATTTGTAGTAAATTTTTATATAAAATTACATTTCTAGCAAATTTCTCGAAAGTTCCCAATAAAATTTACTATACTTATTGAAATTATTACTAAAACTTCGAATAATATTTACTGTACTGAGAAGAATTTTCACTGCCATTTCTAGTAGAATTTATAAAATACAGAATAAAAGTTACTCAATATCGTACGAAATAAAAATGTCTCATTTCATAATAATAAACTGCATTATTCATACAAAAATATTTAAACTTTTCAACAACTAAAAAAAAAAAGAAAATTTCACGAAAAATTTATAGAATAAAAATGATTCAATATCGTACGAAATAAAAATTTCTTATTTCATGCTAATAAACTGCATTATTCATACAAAAATATTTAAACTTTTCAACAACTAAAAAAAAAAGAAAATTTCACGAAAAATTTATAGAATAAAAATGATTCAATATCGTATGAAATAAAAATTTCTTATTTCATGCTAATAAACTGCATTGTTCATACAAAAATATTTAAACTTTTCAATAACTGAAAAAAAAAGAAAATTTCACGAAAAATTTTGAGAATAACAATTATTCAATATCGTACGAAATAAAAATTTCTTATTTCATGTTAATAAACTGCATTTTTCATAGAAAAATATTTAAACTTTTCAATAACCGGAAAAAAAAAATGTTCACGAAAAATTTAGAGAATAAAAAGTACTCAATATAGTACGAAATAAAAATGTCTTATTTCATGCTAATAAACTGCTTTGTTTATACAAAAATATTCAAACTTTTCAATAACTGGAAAAAAAGAAAATTTCTCGAAAAATTTAGAGAATAAAAATTACTCAATATAGTACGAAATAAAAATTTCTTATCTCATGTTAATAAACTGTATTGTTCACACAAAAATATTCAAACTTTTCAATATTGAGAAAAAAATCAAAATTTCACGAAAAATTTAAAAAATAACAAGTACTCAATATTGTACGAAATAAAAATGTCTTATCTCATGCTAATAAACTGCCATTGTTCACACAAAAATATTTAATCTTTTCAATAACTGGAGAAGAAAAGAAAATTTCACAATGATTTTAGAGAATAAAAAAAATTGTTAACATTATTATTAATTGATAAATTGTTTATTACAGGGTGCAGCGAGGACGAAGCCGGCGCGGATATTGCAGAGGTGGCTAATTGCGCTGTAGGAGCTAGAGCACAAGAAGCACGAAGCGGAGGAGGCGTTGGAGGAGGTGCCGGAGTTTGCAGTGGGGGTGGAAGCGACGAGGGCGGATCGGACAAGCAAAGTGAACGATGCCCACAGTGTGGTATCCTTTGTAAAAATTTACACGTTCTTCAGCTTCATCTCGAAGATACTCACAAGACTTCCTTCGCTAGCATCGACAAGCACGACCTCACAGCTCAATTTTCACAAGTTGTGAGTACAAAATATATATTTTATCACAATTTTTCTTTTCTTTTTCATTAATTATATTAGCAAATAACGTTTTTTTATCTTTCTCTTATTTTCCTTTTGAATTTTTTCTGCAGTCGTGTAAAGTGTGTAACAAGACTTTCGCAAACGTCTACCGTCTTCAGAGGCACATGATCAGTCACGACGAAAGCGCGGTTCTCCGGAAGTTCAAATGTCCACACTGCGAGAAAGCCTTCAAATTCAAGCACCACCTTAAGGTAAAATTTTCACCCCTAATTCATTTATCTGTAGTGTAATTTATGAATTATTTAAAAAAAAATTGTATTCCACATTCTGTGTTTATATATTTCATATATTAATTTTATTGAAAATAAAACGTTTTGAATATTTTTATTCTACTGAAATATTCATTATTTTTTTAAATATTAAATTACACGACAGATAAATGAATATTATCTGTGGTATAATTTATTAATTATTTTAATAAATTGTAATTTTGCATTCTGTGTTTATATATTTCATAAATTATGTGACATACAATTTTATTGAAAATAAAATGTTTTGAATATTTTTATTCTACTGAAATATTCATTATTTTTTAAAATAATAAATTACACGACAGATAAATGAATATTATCTGTAGTATAATTTATTAATTATTTTAATAAATTGTAATTTTGCATTCTGTGTTTATATATTCCATAAATTAGTTTTTTCCATGTACACCTTATTGGGTGTTGACAGTTTCCCTTCCCATACATATAATCCCCATAGAATCTGTTATCAAAAATACATTTTTGGTATTGTCAAATACACAATTCACTTAGACTCTATACCAACAAAACGCAAAGTAACTCTCTCTCATTCAGTCTTCTATTTCCGCTTTTCTCGCTATCTTTTGAAATCACCATAGTCCTCTCAAATTTCCTCTAAAACGCTCATAGTCTGTATCCTTTTTTCATTATTCCCTCGATGTTCACTTTTCCAAAATATTGTTTCGCTACTGTCTTCTTTCCCCTTCTTCCCTCGTTCTTCCGTCGCTGTTGACATTTCCGATTATCTTTTTCTCGTTGTTCCGTTGACGTAGACTTTCCCAAAATATTGTTTCCCTGCTATCTTCTTCCCGTTTCTTCTTTAGTTCTCTTCTCTTCTATTTCTCCACAATGCTTTTCTTATAATCTTCCCTCTCAATTTCACTACTTCCACCATGTTCTTGATTCCAGATGTTCTCTTCTTCCGCACATCCGAAATTTTTCCCAGCATCTCCTGCAACATTTCTGTTTCCAGCTACTTCCCTTTATTTTCTTCTCGATTTTCCGTATATCTTCAACTCTGGTCGGTTGTTATTGGCTATCGGGTCTCCGTTCCCTTCCTTATCGACCGTAAATTTCCGTGTTTCAGCACCATCTACCGGTGCTTTCTTATTTCCAAATTTCTCTCCGCCATCTTGCCCTATTCCTGGCCGGCTAACCTCACGCAGGAAAGCCACACAAAAAGTTCTCAGTCTTGTTCAGCACATAATATTTCCTTCAGATAACATTTTCCCGTATACTGTGTCTTATTCCTTACACTTTGGTATGCCTTTTAATGGTGGCCTCTGTTCCATCCACCAAATATTTTCCAAAAACACCGGACCCTGCCGCAGACACGTCCACGCGGCGCCAACGCCACCAACCGACCGAAATATTCATTATTTTTTTAAACATTAAATTACACGACAGATAAATGAATATTATCTGTGGTATAATTTGTTAATTATTTTAATAAATTGTAATTTTGCATTCTGTGTTTATATATTTCATAAATTATGTGACATACAATTTTATTGAAAATAAAATGTTTTGAATATTTTTATTCTACTGAAATATTCATTATTTTTTAAAATAATAAATTACACGACAGATAAATGAATATTATCTGTAGTATAATTTATTAATTATTTTAATAAATTGTAATTTTGCATTCTGCGTTTATATATTCCATAAATTAGTTTTTTCCATGTATACCCTATTGGGTGTTGCCAGTTTCCCTTCCCATACATATAATCCCCATAGAATCTGTTATCAAAAATACATTTTTGGTATTGTCAAATACACAATTCACTTAGACTCTATACCAACAAAACGCAAAGTAACTCTGTCTCATTCAGTCTTCTGTTTCCGCTTTTCTCGCTATCTTTTGAAATCACCATAGTCCTCTCAAATTTCCTCTAAAACGCTCATAGTCTGTATCCTTTTTTCATTATTCCCTCGATGTTCACTTTTCCAAAATATTGTTTCGCTACTGTCTTCTTTCCCCTTCTTCCCTCGTTCTTCCGACGCTGTTGACATTTCCGATTATCCTTTTCTCGTTGTTCCGTTGACGTAGACTTTCCCAAAATATTGTTTCCCTGCTATCTTCTTCCCGTTTCTTCTTCAGTTCTCTTCTCTTCTATTTCTCCACAATGCTTTTCTTATAATGTTCCCTCTCAATTTCACTACTTCCACCATGTTCTTGATTCCAGATGTTCTCTTCTTCCGCACATCCGAAATTTTTCCCAGCATCTCCTGCAACATTTCTGTTTCCAGCTACTTCCCTTTATTTTCTTCTCGATTTTCCGTATATCTTCAACTCTGGTCGGTTGTTATTGGCTATCGGGTCTCCGTTCCCTTCCTTATCGACCGTAAATTTCCGTGTTTCAGCACCATCTACCGGTGCTTTCTTATTTCCAAATTTCTCTCCGCCATCTTGCCCTATTCCTGGCCGGCTAACCTCACGCAGGAAAGCCACACAAAAAGTTCTCAGTCTTGTTCAGCACATAATATTTCCTTCAGATAACACTTCCCCGTATACTGTGTCTTATTCCTGACACTTTGGTATGCCTTTTAATGGTGGCCTCTGTTTCGTCCATCAAATATTTTCCAAAAACACCGGATCCTGCCGCAGACACGTCCACGCGGCGCCAACGCCACCAACCGACCGAAATATTCATTATTTTTTTAAACATTAAATTACACGACAGATAAATGAATATTATCTGTGGTATAATTTGTTAATTATTTTAATAAATTGTAATTTTGCATTCTGTGTTTATATATTTCATAAATTATGTGACATACAATTTTATTGAAAATAAAATGTTTTGAATATTTTTTTTCTACTGAAATATTCATTATTTTTTTAAATATTAAATTACACGACAGATAAATGAATATTATCTGTGGTATAATTTATTAATTATTTTAATAAATTGTAATTTTGCATTCTGTGTTTATATATTTCATAAATTATGTGACATACAATTTTATTGAAAATAAAATGTTTTGAATATTTTTATTCTACTGAAATATTCATTATTTTTTAAAATAATAAATTACACGACAGATAAATGAATATTATCTGTAGTATAATTTATTAATTATTTTAATAAATTGTAATTTTGCATTCTGTGTTTATATATTCCATAAATTAGTTTTTTCCATGTATACCTTATTGGGTGTTGACAGTTTCCCTTCCCATACATATAATCCCCATAGAATCTGTTATCAAAAATACATTTTTTGTATTGTCAAATACACAATTCACTTAGACTCTATACCAACAAAACGCAAAGTAACTCTCTCTCATTCAGTCTTCTATTTCCGCTTTTCTCGCTATCTTTTGAAATCACCATGGCCCTCTGAAATTTCCTCTAAAACGCTCATAATCTGTATCCTTTTTTCATTATTCCCTCGATGTTCACTTTTCCAAAATATTGTTTCGCTCCTGTCTTCTTTCCCCTTCTTCCCTCGTTCTTCCGACGCTGTTGACATTTCCGATTATCCTTTTCTCGTTGTTCCGTTGACGTAGACTTTCCCAAAATATTGTTTCCCTGCTATCTTCTTCCCGTTTCTTCTTCAGTTCTCTTCTCTTCTATTTCTCCACAATGCTTTTCTTATAATGTTCCCTCTCAATTTCACTACTTCCACCATGTTCTTGATTCCAGATGTTCTCTTCTTCCGCACATCCGGAATTTTTCCCAGCATCTCCTGCAACATTTCTGTTTCCAGCTCCTTCCCTTTATTTTCTTCTCGATTTTCCGTATATCTTCAACTCTGGTCGGTTGTTATTGGCTATCGGGTCTCCGTTCCCTTCCTTATCGACCGTAAATTTCCGTGTTTCAGCACCATCTACCGGTGCTTTCTTATTTCCAAATTTCTCTCCGCCATCTTGCCCTATTCCCGGCCGGCTAACCTCACGCAGGAAAGCCACACAAAAAGTTCTCAGTCTTGTTCAGCACATAATATTTCCTTCAGATAACATTTCCCCGTATACTGTGTCTTATTCCTGACACTTTGGTATGCCTTTTAATGGTGGCCTCTGTTTCGTCCACCAAATATTTTCCAAAAACACCGGACCCTGCCGCAGACACGTCCACGCGGCGCCAACGCCACCAACCGACCTATTCCATAAATTATGTGACATACAATTTTATTGTAACTAAGATGTTTTGAATACATTTTTATTTTACTGAATTATTAATTATTAAAAAAATTATAATTTCGCCTTCTGTGTTTATATATTCCATGAATTATGTGAAATACAATTTTATTGAAAATAAGATGTTTTGGATAGATTTTTTATTCTACTGAATTATTACTTTGTGGAAATTGTGAATTTGTATTTATTGATATTTTAATTATTGTTTTAGGAACATCTGCGTATTCACAGCGGTGAAAAGCCGTTTCAATGCAACAATTGCGGCAAACGATTTTCCCACTCGGGTTCTTACTCGAGTCACATGACGTCAAAAAAGTGCCTCATCGTGAATCTCAAGAAATCGAGACAGAGCTCGATCACAAATGTCGTCGATCGTGCCTCCAAAAAATCTCAACAAAATTTGCCTAATGCACATCGCGACATGGTCGATCTTAACGTTTCTAACAACAACACTTTTCTCCCAATATTGCCGAAACTCTCGCCGTCGGACTATCAAGAGATACAAAGGGACGGTGGAGGTAAATATTTTATATCATATTTTAACGCAAACGGATTTTTTCTACCAATTTAGAATAAAATATTTTAAGGCCATGAAAAGAAAAAAAATTGCTCAAAATGGCCGCAAATTTTTTTACCAAATTTTTTTCAATAAAGAAAGAAATCAAGCTGAAATTTAATACACAAATGAAGCAGTAATTTTTCGTCGACTTTTGCGAATTATTGGATTTATTTTTGTCAAAATAAATTCAATAATCAAAATGTAATGGCATTTTTTTTTGTAATTAAAAATAAGTTATTCAGAAAATCGTAGTATTTTTAAAAAGGCCATAAAAAGAAAAAAAAACCCGCCCAAAATGGCCGCAAATTTTTTTACCAATCATACAAGTATACAAAATAGAAATAAAAATCTATATTTCGAGAACAAAGAAAGCAATCAAGCTGAAATTTAATACACAAATGAAGCAGTAACTTTTCATCGAATCTTGCGAATTACTAAATTTATTTTTGTCAAAATAAATTGAATAAACAAAATGTAATGGCATTTCTTTTTTTTTTTAAATTAAAAAGAAGCTATTCAGAAAATCGTAGTATTTTTAAAAAGGCCATAAAAAGAAGAAAAAACCGCCCAAAATGGCCGAAAATTTTTTTACCAATCATACAAATATACAAAATAGAAATAAAAATCTATATTTCGAGAACAAAGAAAGCAATCAAGTTGAAATTTAATGCACAAATGAAGCAGTAACTTTTCATCGACTTTTGCAAGTTATTGGATTTATTTTTGTCAAATTAAATTCAATAAACAAAATGTAATGGATTTTTTTTTAATTAAAAAAGAAGGTACTTGTTTCTTTTTTTATACTAGTAATAGAAATTTGGAAAATCTGCTCGTATCTATAGCACTAAACGTATTTTTTAAAATATTTCTTCAGGTATTTACGACATGCCAACTTTAGTACCTCACATGATGGGCTTTGGTAGTTACTTCCTGCAGTCGTCGCTAGGCAAAATATTGAGCCAATTGCATACCAAACGATTGGACGAGGTTGCCGAGCAATTCGAGTCTCATAGGGAAGTTATGAGTCCTTCGACAGCAGATTCCGAAGGTACGGAAGGCACTGAAGGCAAAATTTCACCGGTACCCGCAGATCCACAGGGCCTCGATGCAGTTAGAAGAATTCTTGAGACCGTCAATACGTCAGTAACGAAACAATTGCTCGAGGCAAATGTTCGGAAACTCGCTTCTTCTCCTGCGACCATCAAACGAGAATACGACGAGGATTACCAGGTAAATTCAATTTATCAGCCAATAAATCAGAGTTGTAAATTCCCATTAATTCATGAGATATAGTTTACAGTACAATTTGTTTTGTACCTATGATTTCATAATAATAATATGTAGTAATTATAAAATAGAGTGTAAACATTTGAATAGCTGAAAAAAATACTAATTTTTGCTTTAATATTGCAAGAAATAGTGGAAGAAATGGAAGAAATAAGTAATGCATTACTTTCTTAATGCATTACTTTTTTTTTCATTTTTTCAAAAGCATTACCGTGAATTTTTATTGAAAAATAATAATTTTTGCAGCCATTCCAAAGTTTAATCATCGTATTACAATCGCTACATGTTATTATTATAAAATCATAATTATAGAGCTGATCGTATCATCATCATTATTTCTATAAGTATTAGGCATTTACAACTCTGCAATAAATTGAATAGTTTAATTATCACAATAAATTGTCATTATGAAAATACGGAAAAATCTCCAATAACACTTTTTGGATATTTTCATGAAAATTTTTTATTTTCCGTTATTCATAAGATATAGTTTACAGTACAATTTGTTTTGTACCTATGATTTCATAATATTAATATGTAGTGATTATAAAATAGAGTGTAAACATTTGAATGGCTGAAAAAAATACTAATTTTTGCTTTAATATTGCAAGAAATAGTGGAAGAAATGAAAGAAATAAGTAATGCGTTACTTTCTTAATGCATTACTTTTTTTTTCATTTTTTCAAAAGCATTACCGTGAATTTTTATTGAAAAATAATAATTTTTGCAGCCATTCCAAAGTTTAATCATCGTATTACAATCGCTACATGTTATTATTATAAAATCATAATTATAGAGCTGATCGTATCATCATCATTATTTCTATAAGTATTAGGCATTTACAACTCTGCAATAAATTGAATAGTTTAATTATCACAATAAATTGTCATTATGAAAATACGTAAAAATCTCCAATAACACTTTTTGGATATTTTCATGAAAATTTTTTATTTTCCGTTATTATGATTGACAAGTTTATAACAAGCGGGACAAAATACATTGCTATGGAATGTACAGAAAAGAAAAATTAGAATCTTGTTGACATTTTTATCAGAATACAAATTTTTTATAAAATCGCTGTAGAGTTTGAAAAAAATGAAGTAACGACTCCGGATTGTGTTTGTTTTCTTTGTAACAACTCAAGTTCTTGCGAACGAAGAAAAATAAAATTAGAAATCGATGTACACAAAACAAAGTTAAGAACAATTGAAAATTTCGAATTTTCGTCATTCTGACTTTTCGGAGGTCCAAAGACGAAAAATAAATAATTAAATTTTGCGCTGATTACGAAACTACAATTTTTTTTTAAATGTCGATAACTAAAATATTTCGAGTGAAAACCACAAAAACCAAATTTTATCCAGGTTTTCTCATGGAAACCCAGATTTAAAAAAAATGCATACCGAGAGATAATTTATAAAAAAAACAATTTGCGAATTTGCAAAATAGAAACTGCCATTTTTTAAATGTCTATAACTAAAATATTTCGAGTGATAAATGCATAAATCCCGTTTTTTGCCCGGCAGACAGTCTAGAGTAAAAAAGCACAAAAACTCAATTTTCAATCACAAAAATCCAGGTTTTTTCATGAAATGCCAATATTTTAAAAAATTACACACAGAGAGATAATTCATAAAAAACAAAAATTGCGAATTTGCAAAATAGAAACTGCCATTTTTTTATGTCTATAACTAAAATATTTCGAGTGATAAACGCATAAATCCCGTTTTTTGTCCGGGAGCCAGTCTGGAGTAAAAAACCACAAAAACTCAATTTTCAATCACAAAAATTCAGGTTTTCCCATGAAATACCAACATTTTTTTAAATTACATACAGAGAGATAATTTATTTTTAAAAAAACGAACTTGCAAAATATAAAAATGTCATGGTAGCGTCGAATGTTGCTTATTGGAGATTAAAAGGATGCATTTTCAAGAATTTCATTTCTTTAATTTAGGATCAGGACAGCGAAATGTCGAGTGAAATGGCGCATAGTCAGGTATGGCAAGCGGCAGATCAGTGCGACTCTCAGAGCGAGGGCCTTGCGGCGAAACTCGAAGAGGTTCATCGACCATCCTCCGGTAGGCAGGGCTTTAAAAGAAAAGCAGAGGATACTGGGGTGGATACTTCGGAAGCGGACTCGGAGGACGAGGAACACAGCGGCGCTCAGCCTCAGGAAGAATCTGGTAGACGAGTGAGAGCTCGATCGTTAATAGATGACGAGCAATTGGCTGTACTCAAGGGTTATTACGCTATCAATCCACGGCCAAAGAAAGAAGAAATTGTGATGATCGCCAATTACATAAACTTCCCCACGCGTGTTGTCCAGGTAATTCACTTTTCCATATTTTTTCTCTATTTCCTTTTTGGTTTTTGGTTATAACATAATTTTCTGGTCATTCTTGGAATGGCAAAACAATTTTTTTTTAAATAAAATAAGCAGAGCGAGAGATGATTTGATAGATTTTGAAAAATCGATGATTTGATAATAAATGTTGGCTAAAAATCCAAAATTGTGGTATTAATTTATCACATTTTAGGAAATTTTTGCAATAAAGCCTAAATTGAACGAGCCAATTTTTATACAAAGATTTACTGAATCATAAATAGACAATCAGGAAGTTTTTGTGAATTAAAATAGTAGATTATAAAATATCAAGCATAAGAATTTATTACAGAAATCTTCAGTTTTGATTACGAAATTGCCGTGACATAATTTTCTGGACACTCTCGGGAAAAAAACTATGAAATTAGCAGATTCAGAGTGGATTTGATAAATTTAAAAAAAAATTGATGTTTTGCCAATAAATGTTGGCTCAGAATCCGAAATTGTGGTAGTTAATTCTTTCCAATTTAGTAAAATTTTGCAAAACAAAAAAACTAAATTGCACGAGTCAATTTTTGGTTTCTAACAAAGATTTACGGAATCATAAATAGACAATTAAGGGGAGAGAGTCAGGTCAAAAAAATTGATTTTGGAAATTCAATATCATCCAAATCCTATTGCATATAAAAATGCCCAACGCACTATATTGCTGGTACTCGATTAAAGGATTTTTTACTGTCGTCTGACTTGCATATGCTTTTAAATATTATCTTAAGCAAAGATCTTAGGTTTTCCATTCTGCGCATGATTCAGATCAAACTACTAGGCAGATTGGAATGGCTGACGTCTCATTTTCTTCTTCATGAACAGATACACCGGCTAAATGAAGCAGATGTTAATAAACTGTAATATTTTTTAAGTAACATAATTATTAATAAATAAATTTTATGCTATTTTCTAAATCAGTGATTAACTTTGCTTTCAGAATGAAAAAAAATAGTTTGCTCCATTTAGCCGGTGTATCTTTTCATGAAGAAGAAAATGAGATGTCAACCATTTCAATCTGCCTAGTAGTTTGATCTGAATCATGCACAGAATGGAAAACCTAAGAACTTTGCTTAAGATAATATTGAAAAGCATATGCAAGTCAGACGACAGTAAAGAATTCTTTCATCGAGCACCAACAATATAGTGCATTGGGCATTTTTATATGCAATAGGATTTTAATGATATTGAATTTCCAAAATCAATTTTTTTGACCTGACTCCCTCCCCTTAAGAAGTTTTTGTGAATTAAAATAGTAGATTATAAAATATCAAGCATAAGAATTTATTACAGAAATCTTCAGTTTTGATTACGAAATTCCCGTGACATAATTTTCTGGATACTCTCGGAAAAAAACTATGAAATTAGCAGATTGAGAGTTGATTTGATAACTTGAATAAAAAATTATTGTTTTGCTAATAAATGTTGACTAAAAATCCAAAACGGTAATTAATTTTTGCCAATTTAGTAAATTTTTACAAAAAAAAATGTAAATTGCACGAGTCAATTTTTGGTTTCTAACAAAGATTTACGGAATCATAAATAGACAATTAGGAAGTTTTTGTGAACTAAAATATCAGTTTATAAAATATCAAGCATAGGAATTTATTACAAAAATCTTCAGGTTTGATTCCAAAATTCCCGTGACATAATTTTCTGGACACTCTCGGAAAAAAATTATGAAATTAGCAGATTGAGAGTTGATTTGATAAATTGAAAAATAAAAATTGACGTTTTGCTAATAAATGTTGGCTAAAAATCAAAAACGGTAATTAATTTTTGCCAATTTAGTAAATTTTTACAAAAAAAAATGTAAATTGCACGAGACAATTTTTGGCTTCTAACAAAGATTTACGGAATCATAAATAGACAATTAGGAAGTTTTTGTGAACTAAAATATCAGTTTATAAAATATCAAGTATAGGAATTTATTACAAAAATCTTCAGATTTGGTCCAAAATTCCCATGACATAATTTTCTCGAAACTCTTGGAAAAAAAATTATAAAATTAGCAGATTGAGCGTCGATTTCATAAATTGAAAATAAAAATTGACGTTTTGCCAATAAATGTTGGCTAAAAATCCAAAATTATGGTAATTAATTCTTGCTATTTTAGTAAATTTTTGCAAAAAAACCTAAATTGTACGAGCCAATTTTGATACAAAGATTTACTGAATCATAAATAGACAATTAGGAAGTTTTTGTGAACTAAAATATTAGTTTATAAACTATCAAGCATAGGAATTAATGACAAAAATTTTCAGGTATGGTTCCAAAATTCCCGTGCGAGAGATCGCAGGGAATCTAAAATACCAGCACTTTTGCCTCTGATTAATGTGGGGAATCACGCCAACATCGAACAGCCGTTGGATCTTTCGAAAAAAGAGGCCTACTCGATATCCGTTGTGAAGGATAGCGATGGAGGTTCAAGCAGACACACAGCATCTCCCTGTGGTCCTAAGGAAGATAATCAACCTTCGATTCCGCATGCGCATAATGAAACGGACGACGTCGATGACTCGCCTCTGGTAATCGACGAGGAAACGACTGATTCCGGTGATGTTAAAAAAACCGAAGAATTAGCCAGTACCGAAGACATAACGCCTAAAGTAAGTCAAACATATGATCAAATTAATTATTAATTTAGTCCAGAAAACGAACATTTTTTTTTTAGTGAAAAAGTGAAAGATTCTTGATCAAAATAAATTAAAAAATTTAAATCACTGTATTAGTAATTTTTATTAACCAGTCGTGGATATTAATGGATTTTGTATTTTAGAATCATCCCCAGATTCAAGCAAAGACTGCGGAACCCGAACACGACGTTCATGCAACAACCGAAACACGAACGTATTCGGAAACCGAACAAGAAGGTCTCTATTTCTGCGATCAGTGCGACAAGACATTTTCCAAGCACAGTTCACTCGCTAGACACAAGTATGAACATTCCGGTAAGTTTGACGATATTAGATATATTTCTGACAAATTTGCCTTTACCCGGACATTTTTTTTTAAATATTAAAGAACCCGGAAATTGAATAACTTCAAAACAGAATAGTAAATCTCTAATTCTTCTAGAAATATAGTCGATGATATAATTGGCTTTATGATTACGTTTTCATAAAATTAACATGTGGCGATTATAATATAATGTCTAAACTTTTGAATAGCTGCAAAAAATATCAATTTTTTTTCAGTTCAGTTTCATGGTAATGTTTTAGAAAAAATGAAGAAAAACAGTTAATGCATTGCGAAAATAATGTAGGGTTGTACTTTTCCATTTTTTCCTAATTTTTTCCCAAGGCTTTATTGAAAATAAGATTTCTTTTCAGGTATATAAAAGTTCACTTATTATTTCATAAAAGCTGCAGGTTATTATTGCAAAATCATTACTGCAAAACGAATTATACTTTAAATTTTATTTCTTAAAGTAATGGGGCTTTACAACACTGTTTCAAAAGTATTTTTGTGTTCGCGTTTTAAATTACCTCAATAAGTATACAAACAAAACAGAATTTTGCATATTTCTTCCTCGTCATTTATTAAACTTTTTATAACGTCAATTTTTCGAATATTTCAAATGTTTCATAAAATCCGAAGAATTTTTTCGATTTCGGCCAAATTCAAATTAATTTTATTATTATTATTATTATTCTTGCAATTTGGTAAAACAACATTAAGGCCTATTCTAAATGCCTGCAGTCGCCAAATGGTTATTTATTTTATTGGAATAAATTAAATTGATTTATATTGAATATAATTAACTAATTTTTTTGTTTTTTTTCGATACAGGGCAAAGACCTTACAAATGCGAGGAGTGTCCGCGTGCCTTCAAGCACAAGCATCACCTAACGGAACACAAGAGGCTTCACACGGGCGAAAAACCTTTCCAGTGTTCCAAGTGCCTGAAGCGCTTTTCCCATTCGGGATCTTACAGCCAACACATGAATCATCGTTACTCTTACTGCAAACCCTATAGAGAATAGTGACGACCATTTCGTCGTCGTCGTCGTCGTCGTCATCATCGCCGTCGTCGTCGTCGTCGTCGTCGTCATCATCATCATCTCGTCTCTTCGCCAATAAGTACGTACGAAAGCGAAAAGAAAAGCTCCTTAAGGTCTCGGTATTTAGCCAATAAAGACCGAATAAAACGTCCCACACGGTACGAAAAACCATGTGACTCTAAGGCTCTACGAAGCTGCGGCAAAAAAAGGCTAAAAGGCGAGAAGAAAAAAATTCGAAAGCAAAAAAAAACACGTTGTACGCTTCGAGTGATTTTATTAAAAAACGTAACATCACACAAAGATGAAGAAGAGATAAACGTTAAAACGTTTAAAGGCCGATCGGATATTCAAAGCCGAGGAATTCATCCGGAAAAAAGAAATGTAAAAAAAACGTATCACGTTTTACCGGGCGAATCGAGTTTCCGATCCAAGTACGAAACAATAATTTGAGATCGCGAGACTAATATAATAGTATATATATATATATTATTATGTAATAATAATAACTGAGAGTTCTGGACAAAATGGCCTGAACGCACCGAGATACGATACAAAGATAAACCTAACAAAAATGAAAAAAAAAAAAAAAACAACAACACGTAACGGTACCAAAAATGCATAATGCAATAATCTATTATATATAATATACATAATATTTTATTATTTTTATTAACAAAATATTATATATACCATGACAATAATAAGAAGAACTAATAAATGTACAAATTTGTTAGCCACTTTCGCTGACGAGTGCGATTTAAATCTCTCCGAACGTGTGAGACAGTGCGTTTATTATAGCGGAATACTTTTTGATGAGGAATTAAGAGGATATTAAGGAAAAGAAAATAATGAAATAACAGATTATTATTAATGATAATAATAGTGATGTAGGAATAAGATTCCGCGCACTCTCGGATATTCCTGCGATCCGCAAATTGCAGTTATATACTATATTAATTATGCGACACGAGTGTTGAAGGGATAAAAAAGTCAAACGAAATTAAGATAAACGAAAATATATATCTATATATAGATATATTGTATAACGATTAGGAATGCGTCTCGACAAAAAATCATCCGAGATTCGGCGTTTTTTATTTTATTCAAAATAATCACGAGCTTTCCTTTTTTCTAAGCTCTGCCAATTATTTCAATCGTATTTTCCACGCGCGCCACACAAACTTAAGGATTCATCGCACATTCTTTAACGTTTGGTTCCATTCGAATTTTAGTATTTCGCGACAAAATGTAAAAAAAAAAAAACAAAAATCTGATAAAATTGGAATTGGATTTTTATTTAATTGAAAACTTTTAACAAAAATGTACGGAATTCGCTATGTACTTTTTTGCAATTTTAAACCAAGAACTTATTTTTGAAATTCTGTTTTCAGAACAATTTTTTTTATTTACTATTTACAATTTTTCGGTTACGAGAATTTTTATTATTTGTAATATTTGTAATATTTGTAAAAATTTTTTTCTAACTCAAACAATTTAATAACTTCTTAAAGTTAAAAAAAACAAAATCATATATATTTTTTAATAAATCATGTTTCCGATTTTTATTTAGAAAATCGGCGAATTCATTTATTTAAAAAAAAAGCCTTCTAAATGTTTGTTAATTTATTACTTCAATAATAACTAATTAACAACTTTTTGGCAATCTTACACATAATTAATTTTATTGGAGCTAAAATTTAGTGAAAAATCGTCATTTTTCAATCACAATTTTTCCTCGTACAAAATTACTGAAATTCCAATTGAACCGAATTTTGGCTTATGAATGTTATGTAACATTTGAAGATTTTTTTTCCCCCAAAGTCAAAAGTGGCTCTCTTAGCCCAGTTCTTTGTTCTCGTTCTGTTTTGTTTGTGTCTTTGTTTCTTATTTTTTACGTAGTATATTATAATTAATAATAAATGGTCTACTCCCCGGCGAAAAAAAACAAAAATCTCCCAGATTCATGTTACCAATAACGGGAACGGTCGTAATTTATTGTTCGAAACACATTCCTACCGAGACACTAAATAATAAATAACCGAAAAGCCGCTCATGGGTTTGTCCAAAGCTCGTTAATAATACGAACGTCATTTCTTGTAAATGTAATTGAGAAAAAAAAAAGAAAAATTTGCCAAAAGGCAAATCAACAGCGCGAGCTTCCAGGCAGAGTTTAACATGAATTTATTTCTTTTCGGTCACGTGAAGAACGACGAATTTACGTTTACTTCTGTCTCTCCATTTAATAAATCTAACGAATGACTATAATTAAAGTTAATAGAATTGTCGACGAACGCAGGGCATTGCGGATCGGTGAAACGAGAGATGCCATGCGAGAAGCTTTTGCAAAAAAAAAGAGAGAGAAAAAAGTAAAAAAAAATAAAAAATATCGTACGTACTTATATACGCACGCGTTGACAGTGTCGAACGATGCATTGATCCTATTTTTCACGTCACATTCCGTAAAAAAAAACACACACACACACATTTTGTTTCTTAGTTATTAGAATTTGCTTGCCAATTTTTGTCACAATTTCCTTAGTGTCGCGTTTAACCATAACGACGAATTTCGCATTTCTATTTTTTTCGATCATTCCCGTGTATTAAATAATCGATTCGCCAAATTTTTTTCTTAGTCCGCGCAGTACACACGTCCCGGGGAAGGAGTTTTAGAGTAGATATGTTTATGCTAATTAAATATTATCGGGACTTTTTGAAAAAAATTAATATTGAAATAAAAAAAAAATAATAAAAAAATTGTAAAATTTCCTACGACAAGAATGAAAAAGGTTTTTCGGTTCTTTCTATCTTCTTTTCTTCTTTTTTTTTAGTATTTAAATATATACAAGTCCCGAAAATATTTAATTATTATACAGATATATAAATATAAATAAATAAATAAATATATATATATATATAAATAAATATATATACAGTACACATGTTTGAAATGAAACTGGTGAATTGCTCTCGCAGTGATATCGATTCACCGAGGTCCGTCGAAGCCCGTTCAAACGATCCAAGTATGGTATTAAATGCTTCCAATACTGTACTATTATTAAAACATTTATATGATTTTATTCGTTGAGACGACTAGATAAGCAGGATACAGATTCGCTGCAAGATGATAATACTCGAGAATGTATTTTATAACAGTTTATTCGTCTTTTTTATTTACACATACCACAAGTGATAAGTGATATTGTTATTGATAAATATACCATGTAATAATAATAATTGCCAGCAAACGAAGCAAATTTTACCCAGATAAAAAAACAAAAAAAAAAAACGACAAAAAAAAAACATTGCAACAGATGAAATAATTGCTGAACTTGTACTTCCTCACGTAGAAGCTTCGGTTATCCGCGACAGGCATCGTGTTCATATTCATCCTACGAAGAAGCATATATGATGCTTATAATACTCATTTATTATAGTGTTAACACTTAAGAAATATATTTTTATATAATTATAATATATTATATACGATAGAACTTAAACTGATCGGTCGTACGGTCGACACAGGTCTCTATCCCCGTCGCGTTGCTACTACTGAAAAAAAAGAAACAACTAAAACACACAAACACAAAAAAAAAATTGCCATTTTTTCGATTTTTCAACAATACTAAAATCACCATCGTCGACGACCATACGTATGTAAATTCGCTCGCGTCGGCTATTCTTTATGACTCCTGATAAATTTTCGCAGTTAGCGACGACATCTGCGGCAAGTCCCGAGATGCACAACCGTCTCGATCCGTTCCAATCGCATTTCTTTCAGTATTCCTATTGATATTTATGTGTCGCTTCTACGGTGCACAAATATACAGTGAAATCGAGCCGTCACGGGTTTAAGATAAAGACAATAAAATCGGCACTCATTGCGTGTATTTAAATAGAGAAAAAAAAATAACAAAATAAAAGAGCGCATCATGTCGGGTGTTTGACAGGGATTGGCAAAATTCGAATTTCAAAGTGTAGAATTTTTTGATAATACTGAGTAAAAAATTATGTCTTTAATTTACGTGATTTGAATATTGAATTTTTTTTATATGGTGAATTAAAAAATAGCAGCAGAATTAGAAAATATTAAATGGCGGATTGTAATTTAATTTTTTAGAAATAAATTGTTAGTGTAAAAATGGAAAAATTATCATTCTTTTGGTATCAAATAATTGTGATTCGGTCTACAAAAAAATGGTCCATTATTGTTGGATAATATTCAAATTATTAAGTACAGAATTTTTATGACAATACTGAGAGGAAAAAAGATTTCTTTAATTTACGTGATTTGAGTATAAACTACTTTTTACTTGGCTGAATTTAAAAATAGCATCTGAATTTAAAAATTTAAATGGCGAATCGTAATTTAGAAAAAAATTGGTGATTTCAAAATGGGAGAATTATAATTCTTTTGGTATTAAATAATTGTGATTCGGTCTATAAAAAATGGTCCATCATTGTTGGGATAGCCAATATTCAAATTAAAAAGGGTAGATTTTTTATGATAATACTGAGTGAAAAAAAAGTCTTCAATTTACGTGATTTGAATATTAACTTTTTTTTTATATGGCTGAATTAAAAAATAGCATCAGAATAAAAAAATTGAAATGTCGGATCGTAATTTAGGAAAAAGTTGTTGAAAATGAAAATGGAAGAATTATAATTCTTTTGCTATTAGATAATTCTGATTCGGTCCACAAAAAAAGGTCAATTATTGTAAAAGAATAATTGTCAAAAAATTATCCATAATTAGTTTTGCAGAATTAAAATTTGTATTTCTGCACAATAGTGCTTATTATTTAATTTAAATAATTAAATCCCATTTTTTATTCAATTAAAAAAATTAAATGCCATTTTTTATTCAGTTAAAAAAATTAAATGCCATTTTTTATTCAATTTAAAAAAATAAATGCCATTTTCTATTCAATTAAAAAAATTAAATGCCATTTTTTATTCAAATTAAAAAATTAAATGCCATTTTTTATTCAATTAAAAAAATTAAATGCCATTTTTTATTCAATTTAAAAAAATAAATGCCATTTTTTATTCAATTAAAAAAATTAAATGCCATTTTTTATTCAATTTAAAAAATTAAATGCCATTTTTTATTCAATTTAAAAAAATAAATGCCATTTTTTATTCAATTAAAAAAATTAAATGCCATTTTTTATTCAATTTAAAAAAATAAATGCCATTTTTTATTCAATTAAAAAAAAACAAATGCCATTTTTTATTCAATTAAAAAAAATAAATGCCATTGTTTATTCAATTAAAAAAATTAAATGCCATTTTTTATTCAATTTAAAAAATGAAATGCCATTTTTTATTCAATTAAAAAAATTAAATGCTATTTTTTATTCAATTAAAAAAATTAAATGCCATTTTTTATTCAATTAAAAAAAATAAATGCCATTGTTTATTCAATTTAAAAAATTAAATGCCATTTTTTATTCAATTAAAAAAATTAAATGCCATTTTTTATTCAATTTAAAAAATTAAATGCCATTTTTTATTCAATTAAAAAAATTAAATGCCATTTTTTATTCAATTAAAAAAATTAAATGCCATTTTTTATTCAATTAGAAAAAATAAATGCCATTTTTTATTCAATTTAAAAAATTAAATGCCATTTTTTATTCAATTAAAAAAAATTAAATGCCATTTTCTATTCAATTTAAAAAATTCAATGCCATTTTTTATTCAATTAAAAAAATTAAATAATATTATAAAAGAATTGAATAACAATTTGAAAAAAGCAAATATTCGAATTATGGCAATCCCTGTCATCAGCCGCTCTAATAGTTTGATCAGGGTACTGTACTTGCCACCGACTCTACAGTTTCTTCAGCAATTAACGTGCGACACGATGAAATCGTTTTCGGCCTTGTGCCGCTCTATAAAATTCTAACAACGAAACCGTTTCCAAATAAATATTCAAGGAAAACGAAAAATAAACAAAAAGGGTATTTAAAAAAAAGTACTACTAGATTTTCCTTGGAGAATTGTAGAGTCGGGGTGTATCGTAAAAAAAAAAACGCGTGTTGTTGTTACACATCGACCTAAAAAGCTGCCAATGCATATATAATATTTAATCGCAAAAAAAAAAAAACAAATTAAAAGGAAACTAAAGGTTCGTGTACGACAACTCCATTAAACGAACGAACAAACAGTGATGCAAAATTGCGACCATTTATCAAAAACGCCAGTAAAAAAAAAACAGCCATTGATTCAAAATGGCAGCAATTTTTCAAAATTATTATTTAACTTAAAATAATGCATATTTGAAATGATACAAAATTTAAAAAAATGGACTTTCTGGAATGACGATTACAAATTTTTTTAAACGTCATTTAAAATCATGGTTATTAAATTAAAAAAATTATAATTAATAATAATTATAATAAAAAATTATTAATTAATTATAATTAAATAAAATTATTATTTACCTTAAAATAACACATATTGTGAAATGACGATTACAAATGTTTTTAAAACGTCATTTAAAATCATGGTTATTGAATAAAAAAATTATTGATTAATTATAATAAAAAATTAGTTACAAACGGTAATTTTGCATCGCTGTAAAAATTTCCACGGGTCCTCAAAAAAAAAAAGAAAAAAAAAAGAGTAACAAAGCGTTGCCAAATAATGCCATAATAAATCGGCACCGCCGGTTCGTGCATATAATTCCTAAATGATGGAGAAACGAAAAAGAAAAGAAATTTTTACGATTGTTAAAGCAACGATTTAATAAGCACCATACGATGCCTTCCGTGAACGACCGAGCTTGCCTAGTTGCCAAATAGTACGACGAAGCGAGTTTAATATCGAAGGTAGCTGTTTCGACGCGATAATAATATTAATATTAATAATGATGATAATACTAATGAATAATAACGAAGAGATATTGGTTCGATTCGGTGCATCGAGCCTCACGTTTACCGGCGAATCTCGACGATTTTTATCACCGTAGAAATTTTCATTCGGCGATTATTAATTAAATATGCACGTGACAGCGGTCAATGACCTGCAGTCGGCCTTATCGCACATACAGGCAAATTGTTTTTACGGTGCCTCGCTGCACTGAATGACCCATACGAAAAAAAAAGAAAAAAAAAGAAAAAAAAAAAAAAAAACAAATGGCTCTTGAAAGCTAAAATGCTTCGCGAAAATCGAAAAATCTACCTTGCGACTTTCGATTATACGCAGTAATACTGGTGGTTATGCAATTGAGCTTTCCATGACTATATATATATGTATACATATATATATACATAGATACATAAGTACCAGATGAACAAAGATATAAAAAAAATTGTATATACTACTATTCGATACCACAGACAATAAAAAAAAACAACAACAACAACAACAAATATACCGTTTCACTTAGAAATTTAGACAGTAAAAATACAGCATAGTATACACGTAGAAATAAAAGGTATATAAATTTACAAAATTGGTACATAAATATATATAAATATATATATATTTAAATTGCCAAGAAATAATTATATGAAAAATTACAATGATGAAAATAGTAATGCAATACGTACTCATGTGGGGGAGGGGGAGGGGGCGAAAAATATTTAAAATTGGGGATGGGGGTTGCAAAAGTGAAATAAATGGAAAGGCTAGCCATGTAGTGTCGGCAGTCCCAAAAACAATGTGTAATAGAAAGAAAAGTAATGAAAAGGAAAAAAAATTCGTCTTTTTTCAATTTATTGTAAGAAATATTTCGGCAATATTGATGTGAAAAGTGAAAATTATTATTATATGGATACTCGAAATGCGGTGAAGAAAATATGCTTATTCGTTTGACTGAAAATTGCTGAGTGCATGAGCAGAGAATTTTTTCGATTTTATTCTATAAGATTGCCAATGAGGGTTGGTATTTTAAAATAACAATAAAATTATTATTATTTTACCGTTCTTTTTTTCTTTTATTAAACTGGAGGGCAACGGCAACGGGGTAGTGGGAGCTGTTCACACTATGTCGCTAACTTTCAAAGGGTCGTGCGACCTACACGTCGTATTTGTTACTGTGGAATAAGGAAAAAAAAAAATATTGTATTGTGACCAAGTTCCATCCATAATAAATAAATGAAATATTATACAGTTAGGCCGACTATTCCGCCAGTTGGTGCCTTTTTTCTGCAGGGAAAATGCAGTTTGGCTAATGGATCTTGCGCTGTATGAGTGAATTATGTCGGAGCGGTGGTTTTTTAATCACTTCTCTTACGAAATTACAGAATTATCCCCTCTTCGAAGGTACTGATATCTTTTTTTTAACAGATCATCAACGAATTTTTAATTCGCACGAAAAAAAAAATTCGAGTAATACAGTAATGAATTTTCAAATTTAATTTTAATTTTAATGGAGCACAAAATTATAATCATGGAATTATTTATCCTTATTGTTTAATTCGTGGGTAATTAAATTTGAATGTTTTATTTATTTTTCGACGACTATAATCATTGAATTATAAATAAGTGTTAAATTTTTTAATAAAATTAATTTGATAATTGATTTTTAAAATACTATATATTTTGTATATAATTTTGGAAGATGAGAAAAAACAATAATAATATTGTGGTTGTTTGATCTAAAAAAAAAAAGATGTCGGTATATTCTGAAACAATAAAATTAGTATTGATTCAGGAGGGAGACAGTATAGATTATATGTAATGTGCAAGTAGTTGTTTGAATTAATTTTAGCGACGGCTCATGATCTTCATTTAACGTATTTTTCCAATGTTCCGTAGTAGGAAGTAAAGCAAAAAAAAAAAGGAAGAAAAGTTTAAGAACATTTTTGTAGAATTATCTGTACACTTTCATTCCATGTCCTTTTTGTCTTGTTTTTGTATATTTCTTTTTTTTTATAGTTGCCATTGTATTTGTTTCAATAGCCGAGTGAATTATTATTATTATGTTGCGTGGAAAACGTTGGAATCGTCGAACGTACACACTTGGTATATTCTCAATTATACCTTCTTATTATATACTACATCACTACGTAGTAGTTGCAACCTGTACATTACACATTGAATGGCGATGTTTTTTTGTTCATGTGATTTTATTTCTCTGTTTTATTGAAATCTCTTGATACGATAAGGAAATGTCATTCGATTAAATAAAAATGAATGATTTCTGGTAACTCTGGTGTTTGTTGGATGATAGAGAAAGGATAAATCATTTTGTTAATTAAACCCAAGGGATAAACAATTTTTTACAATTAACAAACAAATCTGATGTCCTTTTAACAACAATTAAAAAATCATAAAACAAGAACTCGCAGCTGCGTTTATCCTTAAAATTTAGACATTTGAATCATTGATTCATACGTGAAAAAAAATATTCACAATGTTCCTATTTAAAAAAAAGAAAAAAAAAAATCAGTGAAAATTGAAAAAATTGCATTAAGGTGCGTCCATATTTATCGAATTATTGCGATAACAATAATCTTCATATTCCAATTAATTTATTGAAACGTTTTTATAAAAATCTGTTGGTACAAATAATTGCCAAAAAATTCGAAAATTTAATGTCCATTCGATAGAAAAAAGGAATTAAAAAAAAAAATCACAGTCACATTTGTGTCTTGCTTTACAGTTGAACGACGAGCTCTGTTCCAGGATATTTTGGGAGATCCAGATTGTATTGCTTCTCCAATTTTTTAGGTACAAATCGTCCTCCGAGGTAGTGATAAACTCCTGTAAATTTTTCTGCGCACAGTTTTGGTGCTGTGAGAGAAATCAGCATCGCAGGCTTAATGCCACCTTCTGCGGGTGGTCCATTTTCCACATCCCATCCTGAGGGTATATCGACGCTGCAAATTGGAGTCTTTGTGCTTTTGAGAAGTTCAACGATTGGAACAAATTCAGCTCTTACAGGTGGTTTAAAGCTGAACCCAAAGAGAGCATCTACGATAACTCTGTACTCATTAGCGTCTTTAAAATTTTCCAAACCATCGAGAACTGCGATATCATTTTCTTTGCATTGATGCAAAAGATTTTTGTAGAGTTCGTTGCTGGTTCTTTTTGGGTAGTAAATTTGAGGAGTATAGCCAAGAAGCGCAAGATGTCTTGCGCAGACTAAACCATCACCTCCGTTATTGCCAGGACCGCAACATACCAAAATATCATTAGACCCGTCTTGTTGCAACGGATAACATTTTGCAATTGCAATTGCGCAGCTTTGACCCGCAAGTTCCATCAATTGATCCACGCTGAATTTATATTTCTCAAACAAATCCTTGTCGACATTGATCGCCTCATTCTGTTTCAGGTACTTGACCATATTGCGTGACTTCAAAATTGTGCTAAATTGCGAAGAGCGAATAAAAGGTCGAAACAAGAGTTTCAACTTTTTTGTCCACTGAACGAAGTGCAAATTTGACATTCATTATCTCAGCGATGATAATTGCAATTTTGCATTGTCTGCGTAGCTGTAAAAATTAGGAGTCGTTAATGTTATTATGATATAGATTAAATATTCGAAATAAAAATAAAAACAGCAAAATTTAGAAATTCGTACCGTAAAATAATGTTTAAAAGTCTTCAACGAAGATATTCACAATTCGAATATCATTGAAAATGTCCAATTTTTGCCGTGATAATTAAATTCACTTTGGTGACTTGCACTGATGTTCCGATTACCTGTAAATACGTGGTTGATTGTGGTAAGCAATTATACCGGCTTATAATTTTAGGGGATTTTTATATCTCCCCGTATATTACGCTCCTGTCATTTTCTCGTCCGCCATCTTGTGTCCTTTTACATGCAGCGCCATCTTATGGCATGCCGAATAATCGGTCGGTGCGAATGGCAAAAATTGTCTGCTTTATCGATAGATCGTTTGACGGATCAGACAGATTTTTTTAACAACGGGCAAACTGGAAACTGGAAATTCCAGTTTTCCAGTGAAAGTGTTACATACTGCATAACGTTTATAAATAGTATTCACAAGGACCGTGGCATTTTTTAAATACTCGATGTGTGACAAACGTCATCGAAAAAGTGTGATTAATAGTTTTTAAAATTATTTTTTGATGGTAAAATGTTATCGACTGATGGTCATAATTTTGCCGTTTGATGGTAATATTTTTACCGACTGGTAGTAATCGTTTTACCGACTGATGCTAATACATCGACTAGAAAATAGCGATTAGTTACCGATTCATTAAATATCAAGACAAAAAAATGCGTTTTTTCTGGGTTTTTTCTTGAAATTTTTTATTTTTGCCAAAGAAGGGATTTTTATTTTATTCAATATATAAATTTTATATAATTTAATTTAATGATCATTTACACAATTAGTTCAACAAGTCAAAATTTGGTCAACTAGCAAACTTCGTAGTATTTATTTTCTGAAATTCGAAAAATTAGAAATCTTATAAAATTCGAGGAAAACAAAAATTGTGTTATATAAATCATTGCCAATTTAAGCAATCAGATTTTTAAATATATTTTCTAAAAACAGGAACTGATGATGAACTTGATCGGATGATTTATCGACGACAATCTCCAAAAATGTGCCTCAACTGCGGATTACCGAGGGTAAAGATTTATCTCGTAAAAAATCCTACTTTACCGACGAAAGCTAAATGCATTACCATTGTTTCAGAATATACAAACCTACTGAAGATAAATCAGGGATTAATCAACACCAAAAACAATTAAACATTTAATATTATAACAATTTACAATATTATAACAAAAAAATCTTCGCTTCCTAATAAACGAATAAATTTGTGAAAAAAATAAACATTTTAACTACTAAAAAAAAAAGTTTTATTTATTTGATAATCGCAGGCGATTATTTTCAGTATTCATAATTTCACCTTAAAATACATTAATACATTTTTGCATTGTAAATGCCTAATATTTATTTATATAAATAAAAACGATGATACGATTCGCTCTATAATTATAATTTCATAATAATAACATTTAGCGATAATAATGTTCACAATGTGCAAATTGTTAATAGTTATAAAAACTATTAATTTTTAATCCACTTTTACGGTAGTTCTTTTGAAAAAATGGAAAAATGTGATGAATGAATAAAAATAGTAATCCATTTGGATTACTATTTTTTTTTAAAATAGTAATCCATTTGGATTACTTTTTTTTTTTTAAATAGTAATCCATTTGGATTACTTTTTTTTTTAAATAGTAATCCATTTGGATTACTTTTTTTTAAAAATAGTAATCCATTTGGATTACTTTTTTTTTTTAAATAGTAATCCATTGGGATTACTATTTTTTGGCACTATTTTTTAAAAATATTTTCAAATTAGTATTTTTTTGCAGCTATTCAAATTTTTACACTAAAAAAATTGAGTGTAAAAATTTGAAAAGGTGCAAAAAAATACTAATTTAAAAATATTGTAAAAAAATTTGTTTGCAGCTATACTTTTTTTTTTTAATAGTAATCCATTTGGATTACTATTTTTTTTTAAAATAGTAATCCATTTGGATTACTATTTTTTTTTTAAATAGTAATCCATTTGGATTACTATTTTTTTTAAAAATAGTAATCCATTTGGATTACTATTTTTTGCCTCTATTTTTTAAAAATATTTTCAAATTAGTATTTTTTTGCAGCTATTCAAATTTTTACACTAAAAAAATTGAGTGTAAAAATTTGAAAAGGTGCAAAAAAATACTAATTTAAAAATATTGTAAAAAAATTTGTTTGCAGCTATATAATATATATAAAAGCTGCAAAAAAATATATAAATTTTTACACTCAAATAATTGAGTATAAAAATTTGAAAAGCTGCAAAAAAAAATACTAATTATAATATTGTCAAAAAATATTGGACAAATATTGTAAAAAAAAAAAAACAAATTGTACTGTAAACAATATTTTTTGAATTAACGGGGATTTAAAACTCTGGTTGTGATCGGACCGTCCAAGTTGTATGGATCTTCAACTCGAGGTTCACGACGATACTATATACGCGAGGGAACGTTTTTGCGATAGTTCCGCGCTGAGCTCAGCCTATATACGTACCACTATAATTAAGACATTTCCATTTAGAGTTGACGTACATCGACGTGACGGAGACAGGGACCGAGTGACGGGATATTTCATCGTTGTACACGGGTTTTCGGTGTCTCCGCGCGACTTAGACTCTCCTTCGTCATACTCATCGAAAAAAAAACTAATCATTATGGATCGTATTTGCAATTAATTATGTGTATGATCTACAGCCGCGTTTCCTGTCGCATATGAACAGTCGCATCCTCTTCAAATCCTCATAATTTATGTGTGCTAAAAAAGAAAAAAAAATCCATTTCTGATTAAATCTATTGGGACTAAACACCGAAACACACAAGTATAATAACTGATAGAAGTTTTAAATATGTCGTTGATTTTAATTAATTTATAATTAGTGGAATATTTTGTAGGACCTTTTCGGATACTGTACAAAATTTAGACAAGATTTTACTTTAGAAGAATTTCGATTTTTCGGTTTTCGAATTTTTCGACTGAAATTAGAAACGGAAAAAAATAACTTTTTTTTTTAATCATGGTAAAAAAATTTGAAATAGATATTTTCTGTGGTAGAATGTGCGACTTAAGAATGATAATGAAGGTCAAAATTCGATATCTTAAAGAAGAAAAAATTTATGTTGGATTTTCCGAACAAACGTCGAATCTGTGAATTCTAAAATTACAAACTGAAAAAAGTAACTTTTTTTTTAAATCATGGTAAAAATGCTTGTAGCCGGTATTTTCTGTGGTAGAATATACGACTTGAGAATGATAGTGAAGGCCAAAATTCGATATCTTGAAGAAAAATAAATTCGGTTCGATTTTCCGACCGAGTGTCGAATCTGTGATTTCTAAAATTACAAACTGAAAAAAGTAACTTTTTTTTTTAAATCATGGTAAAAAGGCTTGTAAACGGTATTTTCTGTGGTAGAATATGCGACTTGACAATGATAGTCAAGAAGAAAATTAGATATCTTGAAGAAAAAAAAATTGTAATGGATTTTCCGATCGAAATCAGATCTGCGAATTCTGAAATCAGAAATGGAAAAAAGTAACTTTTTTAAAAATCATGGTCAAAAGGCTTGAAATACGTATTTTCTGTGGTAGAATATGCGACTCGAGAATGATAGTGAAGACCAAAATTCGATATCTTGAAGAAAATAAATTTAGGTTGGATTTGTCAACCGGAAGTCGAATCTGTAAATTCTGGAATCAGAAATGGAAAAAAGTCACTATTTTTAAAATCACGGTAAAAATGCTTGTAGTCGGTATTTTCTGTGGTAGAATATGCGACTTGAGAATGATAGTGAAGGTTAAAATTCGATATCTTGAAGAAAAAAAAATTCGGTTGGATTTTCCGACCAAATATCGAATCTGTGAATTCTGAATTACAAACTGAAAAAAGTAACTTTTTTTAAAATCATGGTAAAAATGCTTGTAGCCGTTATTTTCTGTGGTAGAATATCCGACTTGAGAACGATAGTGAAGGTCAAAATTCGATATCTTGAAGAAAAAAAAATTCGGTTGGATTTTCCGACCGGAAGCCGAATCTGTGAATTCTGGAATCAGAAACAGAAAAAAGTAACTATTTTTAAAATCACGGTAAAAACCCTTGTAACCGGTATTTTCTGTGGTAGAATATGCGACTTGAGAACGATAGTGAAGATCAAAATTCGAAACATATTAAATTTTCTATATTTTCTACAATAATTAAATTGCTACCAATACCACAGGTAAAAACAGCTAATTTTTATTTCTCCACTATTCAACCTTTTGATTAGCACTCAACTATTAACCATCTCAAATCAATCTCAAAACCAGCTACAAATTAAATACACCTAAAAAAAAGATCAAAAAAAGCAACTACCATAAAAACTAATTCACTTTAGAGTTAAGCAAGTCAGCCACTTAGGGTATAGCTATATAGTGTTTAGGTGATGAAAATGGTGATTGGTCTTGGACATTGTCCTTTTATACTTCTTCTCCTTAGTCGTTCGTGTTCTTCGTCGTCTTCATCGTCTTCATCGTCTTCATCGTCTTCATCGTCTTCGTCGTCGTCGCAGTAGTAATGCTCTTATTTTTCGACGAGGACATTGCCTGTTTTATTTATTATCATCTCCGTCTGACGTTTGCAGTCCCGGAGAAACGAACCGGGTCACAGTAACAGCACCAAATTCGAATGCAGAACGATCGAAGACCCGCCGCGTGTACCACGGAATGTTGGCAGGTTCTTCTCCGCTTGACGAAATCATTAGGGGACTAAATCCAATAAAGGATGGTCCGTCCTCCACGGATTCTCGGGTTCGCCAGAAGAAAACATTCCCCACTGACTACGAGGCGATCGCTCGCATCGTAATCGCCGTCAATGCTTGCTACGCTACGAGAGCTGCGGAAGGATATACCGACGGGACGAATGACTGTTTCGCTGTGAGACGTGAGTAGTTGTCCGCGCCGATCGCACGCCAACATTTGCCTTCCATCGCTTTTTCACCAACTCTCTATCCCTTCGTACTCCCCGTCGTCATGTCCCTCTCGCTATTAAATTAGTTTAATAAACCACTAAATAATTCAAGTCCAGACGCACTTTTACACAGTGGTGAGGCTAATAGCCAAACTTTTTCGATTGGTCAAAGCTTCGTGAACAAGATCGTCTTACATCGAAGGATTATGTAATTAGGGAAGAGGAGATTCTTCCCTAACTAATTCTTCTTCTTTGCTCCTTCTTTTTCTCTCGAAAACCTTAAGATTTTAGTTATTTTTTTTTTCAATCTTAAATTTTATTTTGAAGATCTCCAATTTCTTCTGAACTTTTTTTTAAGATTACCAATTTTTTTATTTAGAAGATCTCCAATTCTTTAAATTCGAAGATCTCCCAATTTTTAAAATTTGAAGATCTCCAATTTTTTTAAATTTGATCTCCAATTTTTTTAAATTTGATCTCCAATTTTTTTAAATTTGATGATCTCTATTTAAAAAAAAATTTTTAATCTTAATTTTTTTCAAAAAATTTGACGATTTCCATTTTTTTCTGATTTTTTTTTTTTAAGATCTCCAATTTTTTCTGAATTTTTGTTTGAAGATCTCCAATTTCTTCTGAATTTTTTTCAAAGATTACCCATTTTTCTATTTAGAAGATCTCTAATTTTTTAAATTTGAAGATCTCAAATTTTTTTAAATTTGAAGATCTCCAATTTTTTTAAATTTGAAGATCTCCAATTTTTTTTAATTTGAAGATCTCTAATTTTTTAAATTTGAAGATCTCCAATTTTTTTAAATTTGAAGATCTCCAATTTTTTTAAATTTGAAGATCTCCAATTTTTTTAAATTTGAAGATCTCCAATTTTATTAAATTTTGAAGATTTTTTAAATTTGATGATCTCCAATTTTTTTAAATTTGATGATCTCTAATTTTTTCTGATTTTTTTTAATCTTAATTTTTTTCAAAAATATTGACGATTTCCATTTTTTTCTGATTTTTTTTTTTTTTTTTAAGATCTCCAATTTCTTCTGAATTTTTTTTAAAGATTACCAATTTTTTTATTTAGAAGATCTCCAATTCTTTAAATTTGAAGATCTCCAAATTTTAAAAAATTGAAGATCTCCAGTTTTTTAAATTTGAAGATCTCCAATTTTTTTAAATTTGAAGATCTCCAATTTTTTAAATTTGAAGATCTCCAATTTTTTTAAATTTGAAGATCTCCAATTTTTTAAATTGAAAGATCTCAAATTTTTTTAAATTTGAAGATCTCCAATTTTATTAAATTTTGAAGATCTCCAATCTCTGAAAAAAATCCTATGATATTTTCTGGCGGCACAGAAATAATTATTCCCCAGTTGCACTTTGACATTTTGTGAGTGATTGTTGAATTAATTAAACGTTTTAAAAAAATCAATATTATAACGTTAACAATAGGTTTGAAAAGTATCATCAACAAATGTAAAAATATCGTCTCCCTAACGAAGTAGCAAAATATTGAATATTTTATTGGGTAAAATAGTATGCAAAATTCAAAGATCATAATTTTCTTCAATCCACTGGACATAATTTACTGGAATGCCGGCGGTATGATGGGTTCCTCGCAAAGCTTCTTCCCTCGTGGTCTCGCGCGCCTGTTTCCATGTACGACAAAATGAGGAAAAAAAAATTGTTGAACGCGCGCGCCGCCGAGGAGGAAGAGGGGCAGTGGATATCTTTATTATCAAGGGAAGCGTGTGGTCCGGTTTGACGGCGACGTGCATTACTACTCATGATTCCAGTACTTATACTATACGTAGACGACAACCGATCGAGTCTTCATCTGTCTTCGAATCCTGATCCAAGTATCGCGCCGAGCTCCCGTCGATTTTCTGGATTCTCGTATCCGATTGTGTGGATACAGTCGACGTCCCTACATTTTTACTTCTCAGGACTAAATATTGTTCAATTTTACGTTTCGCCTCGAGAGAAAGTCACGGTAAGCTGCGTATACTTCGACCATGATATTAAAAATAATTTTTTCAATTATTGTTATAAATATATCCGGTTGCTATTGTGCAAAGTTTGTCTGTATTAAGTTGGAACTGTGTAGAGTTAACTTGTGTCAAATAGCTACTATGTAGAGTAGGGCTGTGTCTAGTTGCTGCTGTGTAGACTTTTCCTGTGTCAAATTGTTATCGTGTAGAGTTTTCCTGTATCAAGTTGCTGTTGTGTAGCGTTTTCCTGTATCAAGTTGCTTCTGTGTAGCGTTTTCCTGTATCAAGTTGCTTCTTTGTAGCGTTCTCCTGTGTCAAGTTGCTACTGTGTAGAGTTTACCTGTGTTAAATTGCTGTTGTGTAGAGTTTACCTGTATTAAGTTGCTGTTGTGTAGAGCTTATTTATATCAAGTTGCTGCTGTGTAGACTTTTCCTGTGTCAAGTTGCTATTGTGTAGACTTTTCTTATGTCAACTTGCTGTCGTGTAGAGTTTACCTGTCTCAACTTCCTCTTGTGTAGAGTTTACCTGTGTCAAATTGCTGTTGTGTAGAGTTGACCTGTACCGATTTACTGTTGTGTAGCATTATCCCGTATCAAGTTGCTACTGTGTAGCGTTATCCCGTATCAAGTTGCTACTGTGTAGCGTTATCCCGTATCAAGTTGCTACTGTGTAGCGTTATCCCGTATCAAGTTGCTACTGTGCACAGTTGGATTGTGTTTGATTACAGTTGTGTAGAGTTTGGCTACATAAAGTTGGGGTACGGAGTTGAGCTGCGTTCATTGCTGCTGTGTAGGATTTATCTGTATCGATTTGTGTAGAGTCCTAGTAGAGGACTGCACAGTCCGCTGTGTAGAGTCCTAGTAGAGGATTACACAGTCCGCTGTGTAAAGTCCTAGTAGAGGACTACACAGTCCGCTGTGTAAAGTCGTAGTAGAGGACTACACAGTCCGCTATGGAAAGTCCTAGTAGAGGACTACACAGTCCGCTGTGTAAAGTCGTAGTAGAGGACTACACAGTCCGCTATGGAAAGTCCTGGTAGAGGACTACACGGTCCGCTGTGTAAAGTCCTGGTAGAGGACTACACGGTCCGCTGTGTAGAGTCCTAGTAGAG
This sequence comes from Ephialtes manifestator, assembly GCA_963970395.1. Classification (NCBI taxonomy): domain Eukaryota; kingdom Metazoa; phylum Arthropoda; class Insecta; order Hymenoptera; family Ichneumonidae; genus Ephialtes; species Ephialtes manifestator. The sequence goes on along the minus strand of OZ019975.1, from coordinate 31,879,108 downwards.
GATTACACAGTCCGCTGTGTAAAGTCCTAGTAGAGGACTACACAGTCCGCTGTGTAAAGTCGTAGTAGAGGACTACACAGTCCGCTATGGAAAGTCCTGGTAGAGGACTACACGGTCCGCTGTGTAAAGACCTAGTAGAGGACTACACAGTCCGCTGTGTAAAGTCCTAGTAGCGGACTACATAGGCCGCTGTGTGGAGTCCTAGACTCTACACAGCAGTAATATACATCCTATATGTAGAGTCCTAGACTACATGTGTAGAGTCCTAGACTCTACACAGCAGCAATATACATCCTACATGTAAAGTCCTAGAGTACATATGTAGAGTCCTAGACTCTACACAGTAGCAATACACATCCTACATGTAGAGTCCTAGACTACATATGTAGAGTCCTAGACTCTACACAGCAGCAATATATATCCTACATGTAGAGTCCTAGACTCTACACAGTAGCAATGTACATCCTACATGTAGAGTCCTAGAGTACATATGTAGAGTCCTAGACTCTACACAGTAGCAATGTACATCCTACATGTAGAGTCCTAGAGTACATATGTAGAGTCCTAGACTCTACACAGCAGCAATATACATCCTACATGTAGAGTCCTAGACTACATGTGTAGAGTTCTAGACTCTACACAGCAGCAATATACATCCTAGATGTGTTGCGTTCCTGCCGTGTAGAGTTTGGCTGATGATTTCTGACACCGTTAACAAGTGGAGAGGTCGACTGTACACATCCCTTGAAAGCAAAATCGGGATCGGCACGAACCGACGAGAACCACCAGCTCCGAGGGAACTTGGGTCAATTGCTCTCTGCGTATATACCATTCCATTAATATTTATGAAAACGTTATATTTATACACGTACGGCAACGACTTCCTTCCTTCCATACTTTCTACTTCGCGACTGACCGCCCGCCCTCTCGGACCCATGAAAATAAAAAACGCCACGGGAGATTTATCGGGATGCAGTCGCGCGCGGACAGCCATTTCTGCCCTGATCGTACATCAACTCGCTGGTAGTAGTGCAGCAGTAGTTGTATATGTAAGTCCGAGGATCTGCTTCTTCGATGAGTCCCGTTTCTCTTGTTTCGTCGTATGCAACTGGACTGGGCTCGAACAATTCGGGACAACCTAAACAAAACACTGTTCCCAGGAAAAAAATAAAATAAAAATGTTTATGTCCAACAGAGTTAGTACCTTCTTTGGAAATCTAGTATTTCATAGATAAATCTTTAAGGATTGTTAAAAAAATTGAAAATGCAAATTTGAACCCTCCGAATCCAATGCATCATTGTCACAAAATTTACTTCCATTTTTTTCTGCTTGACATTTCATCTCCGTCCCATTTTCGACTCCCAAAAAATAGGTTAATAGGCATAGATAAACCTTGAAGAATTGTGTAAATAATTGGAAAATCAAATTTGAACCCTCCGAATCCAACGCATCAATTATCACAAGATTTACTTCCATTTTTTTCTACTTGACATTTCATCTCCGTCCCATTTTCGACTCCCAAAAAATAGGTTAATAGACATTTCATAGATAAACCTTGAAGGATTGTGTAAAAAATTGGAAATTCAAATTTGAATCCTCCGAATCCAACGCATCATTGTCACAAAATTTACTTCCATTTTTTTCTACTTGACATCTCAACTCCATCCCATTTTCGACCCCCAAATAATAGGTTAATACGCATTTCATAGATAAACCTTGAAGGATTGTGTAGAAAAATTGAAAATTCAAATTTAAATCCTCCGAATCCAACGCATCATTGTCACAAAATTTACTTCCATTTTTTTCTGCTTGACATTTCATCTCCGTCCCATTTTCGACTCCCAAATAATAGGTTAATAGGCATAGATAAACCTTGAAAGATTGTGTAAAAAATTGGAAAATCAAATTTGAACCCTCCGAATCCAACGCATCAATTATCACAAGATTTACTTCCATTTTTTTCTACTTGACATTTCATCTCCGTCCCATTTTCGACTCCCAAAAAATAGGTTAATAGACATTTCATAGATAAACCTTGAAGGATTGTGTAAAAAATTGGAAATTCAAATTTGAATCCTCCGAATCCAACGCATCATTGTCACCAAATTTACTTCCATTTTTTTCTACTTGACATTTCATCGCTGTTCCATTTTCGACTCCCAAAAAATAGGTTAGTAGGCATTTCATAGATAAACCTTGAAGGATTGTGTAAAAAATTGAAAATTCAAATTTGAACCCTCCGAATCCAACGCATCATTGTCACAAAATTTACTTCCATTTTTTTCTACTTGATATCTCAACTTCTTCCCATTTTCGACTCCCAAATAATAGGTTAATAGGCATTTCATAGATAAACCTTGAAGGATTGTGTAAAAAATTGGAAATTCAAATTTGAACCCTCCGAATCCAACGCATCATTAACACAAAATTTACTTACATTCTTTTCTACTTGAAATTTCAACTCCGTCCCATTTTTGACTCCCAAATAATAGGATAATAGGCATTTCATAGATAAACCTTGAAGGATTGTGTAAAAAATTGGAAATTCAAATTTAAATCCTCCGAATCCAACGCATCATTGTCACAAAATTTATTTTCATTTTTTTCTACTTGACATTTCATCTCCGTCCCAATTTCGACTCCCAAAAAATAGGTTAATAGGCATTTCATAGATAAATCTTAAAGGATTGTGTAAAAAATTGAAAATTCAAATGTGAACCCTTCGAATCCAACGCATCATTGTCACAAAATTGACTTTCATTTTTTTCTGCATGACATTTCATCTCCGTCCCATTTTCGACTCCCAAAAAATAGGTTAATAGGCATTTCATAGATAAACTTTGAAGGATTGTGTAAAAAATTGAAAATTCAAATTTGAACCCTCCGAATCCAACGCATCATTGTCACAAAATTTACTTCCATTTTTTTTCTACTTGACATCTCAACTCCGTCCCATTTTCGACTCCCAAAAAATAGGTTAATACGCATTTCATAGATAAACCTTGAAGGATTGTGTAAAAAATTACAAATTCAAATTTGAACCCTCCGAATCCAACGCATCATTGTCACAAAATTTACTTCCATTTTTTTCTACTTGATATCTCAACTTCTTCCCATTTTCGACTCCCAAATAATAGGTTAATAGGCATTTCATAGATAAACTTTGAAGGATTGTGTAAAAAATTGAAAATTCAAATTTGAACCCTCCGAATCCAACGCGTCATTGTCACCAAATTTACTTCCATTTTTTTCTACTTGACATTTCATCGCTGTTCCATTTTCGACTCCGAAAAAATAGGTTAGTAGGCATTTCATAGATAAACCTTGAAGGATTGTGTAAAAAATTGGAAATTCAAATTTGAACCCTCCGAATCCAAAGCATCATTGTCACAAAATTTACTTCCATTTTTTTCTACTTGACATTTCAACTCCGTCCCATTTTTTATTCCCAAATAATAGGTCAATAGGCATTTCATAGATAAACCTTGAAGGATTGTGTAAAAAATTGGAAATTCAAATTTGAACCCTCCGAATCCAAAGCATCATTGTCACAAAATTTACTTCCATTTTTTTCTACTTGATATCTCAACTTCTTCCCATTTTCGACTCCCAAATAATAGGTTAATAGGCATTTCATAGATAAACCTTGAAGGATTGTGCAAAAAATTGGAAATTCAAATTTGAACCCTCCGAATCCAACGCATCATTGTCACAAAATTTACTTCCATTTTTTTCTACTTGATATCTCAACTTCTTCCCATTTTCGACTCCCAAATAATAAATCAATAGGCATTTCACAGATAAACCTTGAAGGATTGTGCAAAAAATTCAAAATTCAAATTTGAACCCTCCGAATCCAACACATCATTGTCACAAAATTTACTTCCATTTTTTTCTACTTGATATCTCAACTTCTTCCCATTTTCGACTCCCAAATAATAAATCAATAGGCATTTCACAGATAAACCTTGAAGGATTGTGTAAAAAATTCAAAATTCAAATTTGAACCCTCCGAATCCAACGCATCATTGTCACAAAATGAACTTCCATTTTTTTCTACTTGACATTTCATCTCCGTCCCATTTTCGTCTCCCAAATAATAGCCGAGTCTCCGTTGAGCACCAACTCGACGAATATCACCTTCTTGAGTTTGAAAATCACACTAACAGCAGCTGCAGCGCTGAGTTGTATTGTATAGTCGGTTCTATTGTAAACATACAACCTATCATCGACCCCTTCTGCGTTGATCATTGTGAAAACAGCATCGGAGCCGGCAATTTGGCTCACGCGTGTCTAGTCACGCGCATGTTATGCTTTATGAAGATTAGTCTCTTAGCGAATTGGCGAGAGAGCCAAGTGAAAGAGAATACGCAAAAAGAAAACTTAAAAAATGAAGGAACGAAATAAAAAAATGTAATGTAGACGCCGCGTGATAGAAATGAATTGACTCTAGAAACTCGAAAGGCGAAGATTAGATGACGCTTGTGGTACCGTATGTGAATATCTTTTTTCCAACACACATGCAGATGTTTTCAATTGCCTCATCTGAATTTTTGTAGGATCCTAAGCATAATTTCTTCACTGTGTCTCGAAATCCTTTGCACTTCGGCGCCTGCCCAATTGATTTTGTTTTTTCTTACTCTTTATCTCCTCGCTCATTTTCTCCAAATGGTGAACCACACTTGGGCCACTTTGAAAATCCTTGTCTCTCCTTGAGGACCGATGACGTTTTGCCGTCTGCGCGGAGAGACTTAAAAAACAGAAGGACTCTTCAGATTCGCTTGCGGCTGCTCGAAGAACTAGAAGAGGAATAGTGATTTGCGTGCACGATGCGGTTATCCACCGGTGGTCCTGATAAACCAAGTGGTCTTAGCGTGCTGCGGACAATTCATAATACAATAGAAACACGAACGATATAATATTCTATAGGTGTCGGCGGCAATTTTTAAGTCCAACATTCGCCGCCTGTCTATACAATAATAAAAACTCTATCGCGTTTTAGGTGACGGATAATTCGCGGTCGGCTGGACGCGATACGAGACGAAACCGAGTGGCGATGTCTTTTAAAAAATCGTCTGCGGTTTTTTGGAAGCTACTTTGTACGACTTTGTACGTTGAATTGTGGTGCCCGATTCGTGCATTTTGTTTTGGCGTTTTTTTTTCTTCATTATCTTAACAATGACGCGCTCATTTCGTAAGTACAGAGAAATTGGTGTCATTTGCATCAAATATGGGATTTATTTGAAATTAATGGAATTGTATTTGAATCAAATGTGCGATCTATTTGAAATAAATGACATTTTATTTTAATCGTATGTGGGATTTATTTTAAATCAATGACATTTTATTTGAATCAAATATGGGATTTATTTGAAATAAATGAAATTTTATTTAAATCATATGTGGGTTTTATTTGAAATAAATTAAATTTTATTTATATCAGATGTGGGGTCTATTTGAAATAAATGCAATTATATTTGGATCAAATGTGGGATCTATTTGAGATAAATGAAACTTTGTTTGAATCAAATGTGGGATCTATTTGAAATAAATGAAATTTTATTTGAATCAAATAAATTTTATAAAAAATTGATACGATGTATGCAATAAATTCTATTTCATCCAAATAATGAATTTCTTCTTCAAATGCTAGCAGAACAGAATCTTATTGTCATAAAATAGAATTTGTTTTAGTTAAATAAATTCTATTTTAATTTTTTAATTTTTTTGTTTAATTCTATTTTCTATTTAAAATTTTTAAAATAGCTTCTGTATGTGATTCAAATAAACCCATTAAACCGATTTCTCTGGGTGTATTTACAAGCTTGTCTGGCGAATGTGCTACCAGTAGTGAACAGCAGGTTACTTTCAAGATTTTTGTAGTTTTTAAGTTGTAGCTAAAGATGGCGGCAGATTTAAGTTCTGGTAGGTGTGTAAGCATAGATCTTATGGCTTTTCGTTCAGGTGTTCTACACTGTTGAACGTGTTACACGCTGGAGCCACGGCCAATATGCGTCCGGGTTCGCAAGGAAAGCTATATTTCATCGAGACTAAATCGTGAGCCGTAATCTTCTTTCTCAGACTCACTTCCGACGTTTGACGAGATAGTACCAAGTATCTAGATGTATCGCGTTTATCACTATAAGGTAGTGTTGTGAGGTTACATACAGTGATAAACTTTTCCAATTTATTAACCAAATTGTCATCAATACACAAAAATACAAAACAACACGTAAACTCACGACATATTATTTATTAAATTATTATATTTTTAATTTTAAGGAAACTTCACGTTTTTATTTAAAAATTGGTCAATTATGATATTTATAGCGCCACCTTTCGGGCTATACGATGTAGTATAATGCGATGCTTGTCGTTCCAACGTCTAGTTCCGATTCCGGCCGCCATGAGCGCCCTCACCTATTTATAAATTAAATTCACCAAATAATATTACTTATGAACTTCCATGGAGACTAGAGTAAAGGAGGACGAACGCTGTACTGAAAAGATGGTCGCGAAATCGTGTGAAAATTATGTCAGCTGTCGGCGGCAGAGGCGCTGCGGTCGCGGATTCCCGAGAGAGAGAGACAGACTGAGATCAGAAAGAGACAGAGATCAGAGAGAGACAGACTGAGATCAGAGAGATAGAGAGAGACCAGCCAGTATTTTCTCCTTTTATTTCTTGTATTATATCCGCGTAAGATTTCTATGATACTTACAGATGACAGAGTTGATTGATTATAACATTACCATCGCCCAAAAAAGTTCAACGTCGAATTATATACCGAATGATACATTAACATTTATTGACAACAGAGCAGAAGCTCTGGACCTTTACAATTTAGCTTGTTTGCGGTGCATTTTGGTTTTCATCTTCTTCGCGTTACAATTAGCATTTACGGAATTGACAAGAAAGCTCCCTCTCATTAAAAGATAGAAGTTTATTACTTTGACGGTCACTTCACTTTCATGATTCACGCATCCAACACGTGTCAAATTCTTCATTTCGGAGACTTTCTCCACGATTTGGAGTAGAGTATTTGTTTACCTTTGTTAAAGCTACATGAAGAATAAAAATACCATAAACACAAATTACGAACTGTCACACATCGAAATGTACGGAAAGCGGAGAATAATGGCTGGTAATGGCGACTTGGCGGTGCACTTTCGCTATGCATACTTCACATCATTAGCTATTCACCAAACGCGCACTTCACTTCGGTCGTCAACGATTGAGACGACAGCGGTGGCGAGTTTCGGAACCGTAGCCTTCACACGATTGCGCGACTACATTTTCGGAGGAATCACATATGCGTTCGGACTCCTCTACTCTAGTCTCCATGTTCCATCATTGGTTCATATTAATTGTGACAATTGTTACTCCAATTATTATATGTCTAGTTTTAATAAGATTTCACGTATTTTTTATTTGTTATTGGGACACGATTATTTATTCCGAGATAATTCGAGAAAATTATTAATAAATTCATTATTTGGTGAACGGACAAACGCTCAACTAAATTGACACCCTTAAATACAATATAGATGGTCTAGGGCGTTAGGCCCTTCTATTAAGGCCCGAAGGGTCCATAGGAAGACAATGACAATTAAATGTTATTATTACTGATCCTTTTTCAAAAATTAACCTAATTTCACTTTGGCGCCAATTTTCTTCGTACCAGCTGCTCAGTCGTGGAGACGAGTCGCAGAGGGTTATGATTTAGATTTATATTTAGATCTGAGCACAATAAGAAAGAATACATGAACAAAAAGCAGACAGAGAAGAAGTACAGAAAATAATCTTAACCTAAATGAGAGGGGAGTCTTAGAAATAATTCGATTCTATGGTCGTTCCAACGTCTAGTTCCAATTTCGACCACCATGGTCTAATCTATTCAGCAACTATTGGCTTTGCGCGTTAAAAACACCAGCGCCACTTGCTCGAAGTTTTGTATATTTGAAAGCATTGGCCGTATATCTATATATACGATCGACTGTTACATTATATATTTACAACATATATATACAATAAATATAGATGTAAAGTACATTTATTTATCGCTATACAAAACTTATAAATTTCGCCACCTCGTGCGCTGGCTATCCAAAATGGCCGCGAATAAATGTCACGCGCAAAGCCAATAGTACGTCATTGCACGAAGCAAATAGAAGAATAATTGTTGAGATAATTCATCAACAAGTATTGTTGCAAGGTGTTCGATGTTTGTTTGGCCAATCGACAGAAATCCCTGAAAAGGCTTCAGCGACCGATTATTAAATGCGCAGACAACGATAATTGGGCGTACGAAACGTTGGTAGTGTAGTTGCAGTTACCGGTCGATGGTGTATCGGTAAAATCTATAGAAGCTGTTGTAGTACGAACGAAGCAACAGTAGAGATGATTCGCACCTCGGCGTGACTTGTATACGTATCTCACAGCCTTAAGAGAGAGGATATACACTATATAAACTGTTTGGTGAAGCCCGGATCTCTCGCCGTTCACTAACCGAGAGCTGCAAACCCTTTGTTATTAGGCCAATTGAGTGGTTACAGTTTGTTTGATCGGGCTATCGGTCACGGAGCCCTGAATTAAGTTGTTACAACGCTTGGGCGGCGTTTATTAGTAAATTACCGGTTTCGTTAAGGTGTCGATTTGATTTGTAGGAAATTCTGTACGCGCCTTAACTTTTTTTTTCATCTGCCAGGTTTGTTTATACAGTTTTGACGAGGTACACGGCTTTTTTTTGTTCAAAATATGTCCACTTGGAGGTTAGTTTTTTACACGCAGTATATGTTTGAGTCCGAAATACACAAAGCTATAATAAAGGCGGGATATTTGCAATGTGCAGTTGAAAAGGTAACATCAGTGTAAGATAGTAAGAGGGGTTAGGATCACCCAAGATTCCACATGAATTACCACTGAGAGCCAGCTTTTTTTCGATCGAAATAAATAGTGGGTACACGTGAAGACCCTCCATTTATCCTTTCAACACATCAATTCTTTTTTTGGAGCCATTTTTTTCGTCGCTCGGGCGTTCTCTGTACCTTTAGAATTTTTAGCTACATAACCAACATTTCAAAATCTAAAAAAGTGCATAAAATCTAAACACTGTTACCAATTTTTATAAAATTTATATCAAAGAATCATTGCTTCGTACTGTATATGACATCAAAATTTCAGCTGATTCGGTTGAACACAGACATGAAAATAGCATAAACATTTTTTCATGAAAACAAACCTTTACATTTTTCAAAATCTTAAAAATGCCATAAAATCTAAACACTGCTACAAATTTTAATAAAAATTATATCAAAGAATCATCGCTTCATGTTGTACCTGACGCTCAATTTTTAGCTGATTCGATCGAGTACAGACATTAAAATTACAAAAAAAGAATTTCATGAAAACAGACCTTTACATTTTTCAAAATCTTAAAAATGCCATAAAATCTAAACACTGTTACCAATTTTAATAAAAATTATATCAAAGAATCATTGCTTCGTGCTGTACCTGACGCTCAATTTCAGCTGATTCGATCGAGTACAGACATAAAAATCGGAAAAAAAGAATTTCATGAAAACAAACCTTAACATTTTTCAAAATCTTAAAAATGCCATAAAATCTAAACACTGTTACAAATTTTAATAAAAATAATATCAAAGAATCATTGCTTCGTGTTGTACATGACGCTAAAATTTCAGCTGATTCGATCGAGTACAGACATAAAAATCGCAAAAAAAGAATTTCATGAAAACAAACCTTAAAATTTTTCAAAATCTTAAAAATGCCATAAAATCTAAACACTGTTACCAATTTTAATAAAAATTATATCAAAGAATCATTGCTTCGTGTTGTACATGACGCTAAAATTTCAGCTGATTCGATCGAGAACAGACATAAAAATCGTAAAAAAAGAATTTCATGAAAACAAACCTTTAAACTTTTCAAAATCTTAAAATCGCCATAAAATCTAAATGCTGTTACCGATTCCTATAAGATTTACACCAAACGAACATTGTACAGTGCTGTATATATCAGCAAACTTTCAGCTGATTTGGTTCAGTACCAACATAATAATATCGAAAAAAAAATTCATCAAAACACAGCTTTACGATTTAATTTCTTTATTCCCAATGGATTCGAGTAATCGGCGTTAGTATAAAGTATAGTGAAACAATATTGAACTCATTGCGGGTAAAATATGTTAGGTTATGTAGCGTCGGTTTTTCCCGTTGGTCTTTTACAGCGGTTTGCAACTTTCCACGAAAATTATAGCCGTAGTATCTGTACAGGCGCGAGCGTAATCTCATCTTTATAGCCGCGTTCCATCAAATTATAACTACGCGCGTTGCCCCGGTGGTCAGTCGAGATGCACCACGGCTAAAGCAACAGCTACAGCAGCAGCAGCACTTTTTATTTAGTTCTTTTTATTTCCACCGGTGGGACCAAGTGCGCGCAAAGCCCTGCCGTCCTTTCAGCTCCGTTACACGTGGTCGTAAAACGGTGCGCATTCCGCCAATCATCGCGGTATCACGCGCGTTCGACCCCTGACCCGTTGCAAAACATAGCGCGCACGCTCTCGTCCCCAACGGCCCTTGATCGTCTCAACAACGAACGATTGAAAGCCTCACTAGTGGGGACACGGCAAGGGTTATCAATCCATCAAATCGTGACGACTGTTTGCGATAGATATTGCCATGATAAGCTTGATAATTATCATGGCGAAGAAGAAGAAGAAGGGATTCACTACATTTATAATGTATTGGTTTTATTTCCAAACACATCTTTAGCGGAACTCATCAGTTCGACAAAAGTGTCTTGCACTTTTTAGCCACTTTATTTATTTATTTTTTCACCCAAGAATATTATTTTTTTTTCTTGTCAAAAGTAGCAATTTTTTTGCTTTTGGAAATTATGTCTTGATAGCAACTTTAAATTAACGTCGTTTTTCAATCCGACAAAATTTCTTCCAACTTTCAAAAGTTTCTATTTCTTTTTTAGATTAAAAAAAAATTATAATTGGATTGAATTGGCAAATTGAGACTTTTAAAAGTCTCTATTTTTTAATCCGATTAAAATATTAACCGATTTTGTTAAGTATTGAGAATTAAATATAGTAGTAATAATATTATCGATGTGTCCGACTTTGTAATCGTATTGCAGAGAAAGTAAGTGTTTGTGTGAGAAAAGGAATAAGCCAAAAAAAAAGACAATGGTCAAGTCTGAGAACGACGTGCGGATGAGTCGAGAGTCACAAAAGAGAATAACGTTTTTGTTTCGGGCTCTCGAGCAAACGATGTGGCCAAATCGCGAACATGGTGCCACTGGCCCGACGAGGCGACGAGAACCGGACCGCGGGGTGAGAAATTGAAAAGTCGCTGCCAGAGCCGATGCTGGACTAATTAAGATATTGTCTGTTGCATTGGCATCGCTCATCCTGTTTTTATATTGATTTTATATAAATTATCTACTAACCGACAGCAGAAATCGCACAGATCACGTGTGGCTTAATAATAACAACAATCAAATTAATAATAATTCATCGTCTTTAAGCGCTGGGCTCAATAAAATAAATAAAATAATCATAATACCCAGACACAAAAGATCGAATAACACAATAATAGAACTTCTCTCATCTTTACTTGGAACATAAATAATATACACCATCCTCTAAAGTAAATGGGAAAAAAAAAATTTCAACAAAATAAAAAAAAATTTCATTCTCACTTACTAAAGTTAATAGGTTAGAACATTGTATACATATTGTTCAATAAAATACTTGTATTACCCAAACGAGTATACGGTAGAAAAGAAATTAAAAAAAAAAAAATAAATAAAAATAAAAAAAATAAAAAAAATAAATAAAATAAATAAAATAAATAAAATAAATAAGATAAATAAGATAAATAAAATAAATAAGATAAATAAGATAAATAAGATAAATAAGATAAATAAGATAAATAAGATAAATAAGATAAAAAAAGATGCAAAGTAGAACCTTGCACATTGCTTCCTCATTATTTTTCGCTTTTTACAAAGCTCCCTCTGTGAGGAAGCAGTATGTTATTCAATTTTGGCTTCCTCATAGAGGAAGCTTTGTAAAAAGCGAAAAATAATGAGGAAGCAATGTGCAAGGTTCTACTTTGCATCTTTTTTTTTTATACCTTGTGTCTCTTTTGCAGAGGTGTTTAATACAGCTATAAATCACCTCTGCAAACACCGTTACATCTAATTTTGATTAGATACAAATTTTTGTCGTACTTTCTCAACTTTTCCGGAAGTTATAGCGAAAATCTACATTTTTTTTTAAATGAAAAATGGTGTAAAATCCGAACGACTTTACCGATCATCACCAAATTTGGTGCATGGCATTTCTGAATGTTATTTTTCGTCTGTACAAAATTTCTGTTCATTTGTTGAAATTCGACGTAATTTAGATCAAAATCTATTTTTTTCGAAAAATTCAAAATTCTATAAAATCCGAACCGCTTTACCGATTTCGCCGAAATGCAATACCATACAACATTGAACTTATATCTAGATATGAAGAACTATTTAGCTAAATCGGCGAACTTTTACGAAAGTTAGAGCATTCACGTCCTTTTTTCAACAAATTAAAAATTGCATAAAAACTTAATTACTATATATATTTTTTCAAAAATTGCAGTATTCAAAGGGGGGCAGCTACTCTACATGTGTGCCAAATTTGAGCCCGATCGCTCGAACGGTTACTGAGTGAGAGGCGATTGAATTTTCGAGGCCCAGCACACACACACACACACACACACACACACACACACACACACACACACACATACATACATACGGACATTTTTTCTAAACCACTTTTTTCGATGTTTTAGGTGATTCTAAGCATACTGACATGAAAATCTCGAAAAAAAAAATTTTCATGAAAACAAAGCTTCCTCTATGAGGAAGCCATAAGATAAATAAGATAAATAAAATAAATAAAATAAATAAAATAAATAAAATAAATAAAATAAATAAAATAAATAAAATAAATAAAATAAACAAAATAAATAAAATAAACAAAATAAACAAAATAAACAAAATAAACAAAATAAACAAAATAAACAAAATAAACAAAATAAATAAAATAAATAAAATAAATAAAATAAATAAAATAAATAAAATAAATAAAATAAATAAAATAAATAAAATAAATAAAATAAATAAAATAAAATGGATCGACAGTGACGAAAGGATAGACTAGAGAAGACGACGACGTTATGCCACTTGGATTTACAGGGGTTAGGTCTGTACCCTGAAGAGCTTCACAAGTGAAGGAGTACGAGTGCAGGGTATAGTGCGGATCAAGTAGGAGAGCGCGCGTAAGGTGCCGGCGCGGGAGACTCACGAGTTCCGATCCTCCTGCGGAGAGTGGTAACGAGTGGAGATGCGACGAGATGCGCTCAGGAACATCGGCGGTGCCACTTCAAAGCGGGAATCCCGCGCAATCAGCCCCCCCTCACCCTGCCGCCATCCGCCGTCTCGCGCTCTCGGTCACTCGCCCGCTCGAAAAACTCCGACTCTCCAGAAGAGTCACCGTGTCCAAGATTCTCTTATGGCGAGAGTAGCTCGCGCCAAAGATCGTCGAACGACCACGTTGTGTACTTATGGGCGAGGCGAGATCGCCTTCCCATTTTATTTTCCTACTTTATTACCTTTTATACATTATTCGCTTTTCTTCATTTCGTACTAGAATAATCAATAATTATTGTTATACATAACATTTATTTATTTATTTTTCTCACATCTGCCTTAAATCGCTATGAATTTCATATTGAACGTTGCAAAAACATTAAGTTATATGCAAGGAACATCTTTCGGATATATTCTGAATATTCCAGCTGAATTTTTCATCCTTTGACCCTGAGCCCTTCAATAATTTTAACAATTTTTTATCAGAAAGTATTTTAAAAAAGAGAAGACACGTATTTTTTTGTTTGGCGCTAGGACCGATATTTTCGACAGTCGAATTTTGAAAAAAATTTGAATTTTTCGGTATTTATATTTTTTTATACGTTATTATCTTGAAAATTAGTAAACTATGTTTTTTTTCATTCTGAAAGCAAAGTTAATCACTGATTTAGAAAATGGCATTAAATTTATTTTGTAATAATTATGTGACTTAAAAAATAGTACCTTTTATTAATATTTGCTCCACTTAACCGGTGTATCTTTTCATCAAGAAGAAAATGAGACGTCAACTAGTCCAAACTGCTTAGCAGTTTGCTCTGAATCATGCGTAGAGTGAAAAACCTAAGAACTTTGCTTAAGATAATATCAAAAGACATACGCAAGTCAGATGACAGTAAAAATTCCTTTCATCGAGTACCAACAATATAGTTCATTGGTCATTTTTATACGCAATAGAATTTTGAGGATATCGAATTTTCAAATTTAATTTTTTTATCCTGATTCCCTCCCCTTAATAAAAGAATTAAATTTTTTTAACCACGCAATTTTTTTATTACGTATTGCTTTCTCATAGAGGAAAATTTGTTTTCATGACAATTTTTTTCGAGATTTTCATGTCAAAACGTTAAAAATGGTCAAAACGTCGAGAAAAATCGTTTAGAAAAATCTGTAAGTTATAAAGTATTCGCCCGAATCAGCTAAAATTTAAACAACATGTACAGTACTGGCTAATCTTCAATTGGTATAAATTTTACAAAAATCGCTTAACGCATTTCATTTTTATAAGAATTTTGAAATTTCGAAAAAAGTACATAAATGCTGTAGCTCGAACAAATTTTTAGCTATCGGGCTAAAACTTCGTATTAAAATTGAACAAAGTGATACGACCTTTGGTATTGAATTTGGGCAAAATCGCTAAAGCGGTTCGGTTTTCATGAGATTTTGAATTTTTCGAAAAATTTTCGTTTAGCTCTAATTCAGGTAAAATTTCAACTAATCGACTGAAATTTTCTACACCGGAAAAATAACATTCAGCCCTGTTATGTACCAAATTTGGTGATGATCGGTAAAGCGGTTTGGATTTTACGTGATTTTGAATTTTTAAAAAAAATTTTGGTGTCGCTCTGGATTTTGTAAAACGTCGGAAATCATCAACTTCGTCAATAATTTTCATCTTTTGCAAAGCCAAAAATAAAAATAAAAAAACTTCCTCATAGAGGCGGCTTTGTAAAAAGTGAAAAAGAATGAGGAAGCAATGTGCAAGGTTCTTTTACTTTGCATCCTTTTTTCGTTATATTAAGGAGTGTTCGAGTTAATTGTGTAATATTCAATTAAGTGACAAAAAAATTGTGCACATAAGTGGTTTAAAAAAATTATTACCGATGATTATAGTGAAATGCACTAATTTGTAGCGCGGAATGACTGCATCACGATTGTGGTACTTTAGTTCAGTGCCATATTCACTGCACTCGTGGGCTGCGATGCTGCACACATCGTGAGACAACTCTGAGTGTGCGAGCGAATTCTTTGGTGCCGTGTCTTGTTGCCTGGTAGCGATCTCGTGGTCCGGGGTTACGAGCCAAGGTCAACGATACCAGCATTTCGCAGAGTTTACGGGGAGAACGACATGACAGCCAACGATCACCGATACAAATTAGCAGCGGCACCGCGCGATCCCAAGTAGTCCCAGCGTTTCTCTCGGTCACCTCGAAATTAACGGCGTAATTAAGAAAATTAATATAACATCATTTGGAGTAGATTTTAAACTGGTTTCCGACAAATATCACAAATTACTAAATATTGTCGTTGCTGTATTACTCAAATTTCTCTTTTTTTCTTTATAGCTTTTTTTTTTAAACCCCATAAAAAATACTTTTTACATAAAATATTATTATTTTATATTATATTATTCTATTTCATTAAATATTTTTAAAGTATTATAAACAATATTTTTTATATAAAATATTATTATTTTATTTTATTTCATTAAATATTTTAAAAATATTATAAAAAATATTTTTTATATAAAATATTATTATTTTATATTATTTTATTTTATTTCATCAAATATTTTTAAAATATTATAAAAAATATTTTTTATATAAAATATTATTATTTTATATTATATTATTCTATTTCATTAAATATTTTTAAAATATTATAAAAAATATTTTTTATATAAAATATTATTTTATATTATATTATTTTATGTCATTAAATATTTTAAAAATATTATAAAAAATATTTTTTATATAAAATATTATTTTATATTATATTATTTTATTTCATGAAATATTTTTAAAATATTATAAAAAATATTTTTTATATAAAATATTATTTTATATTATATTATTTTATTTCATTAAATATTTTTAAAATATTATAAAAAATATATTTTGTATAAAATATTATTATTTTATATTATATTATTTTATTTCATTAAATATTTTTAAAATATTATAAAAAATATATTTTGTATAAAATATTATTATTTTATATTATATTATTTTATTTCATTAAATATTTTAAAAATATTATAAAAAATATATTTTGTATAAAATATTATTATTTTATATTATATTATTTTATTTCATTAAATATGTTTAAAAATATTATAAAAAATATTTTTTATATAAAATATTATTATTTTATATTATTTTATTTTATAATATTTTTAATGGTACATACATTTATAAAATTTAGTAATTCGTTGAATTCTTATATACAAAATTTTGTACATGTGAAAAGAAAAAACTAATTAATTTTTTCGTGTCAAGAAATTCTTAAGAGAGATTTAAGAAAGAGCAAATTAATAAAAAATGTATCTTGAAAAAAGTTTAAAAAATTGTTTTTAAATTTTCCTAACTATCATTATTGGACTTAGTATATTTAATTATGCTAAGGTCATTTAAGATCTTTAGAATAAATAAAAATTGGCGATGACGATGGTTCTATTTTCGTCACTCGATAAGAGCGACAATTCAACGCTGATTAATTTTTAGATTCATGGAAAGGACGCGAGTATTTCTCACATAACCGCAGTGTGGATCGTACGTATTCTACTCAGGTACGTCGTTCTGGGTGGTAATTAGCTCCAATCCCCGTAACGGCGTCGTATATCTTTAGGATAATTTTTACGGAGGTACAGCGTGACATGGCGGTCTCTGTGTTGATTATTTTTATGCTACTCATACTCAAGCCACTTTTCTCCCTTTTCCCCATTCATTTTTTATTTATTGTCACGAAGCTCAATTTCATTTTTCAAAGGAAAACATTATTTTTCCGCAGTGACGAATTTAGTTATAGTATATTTATTTCGTCGATGAGTCATCGATTCGAACGAAAGGGTTCAGAAAATGTGGGAACGTCACTTCTCACCGTTTTACAAAATCAAAATATTATACCTTTGGAAATTGATATCGATTTGAAGAAAAATGATGCAGAATTTTTTTAATGTATTACATTTTTTATGTATTTTATTTTTCTTTTTTTTTTTTTTTTTATAATTTGAGAAGATTCATTTTCACTTTCTATGGACCGGATAAAAATAATTTAATGCTTTGAAGATTTGGCGGAGAAAATTAACTGCGTTAATTAAAAAATGGATTTTAAAAAATCTCAAGAAAAATGCACTGAAAGAGCTCAAATTATTCATACGAAATCATATGTTATATTTTATAGAGATAAGAAATCTTATAAAGCGAAATCTGAATAACTGTTATTCTTTTATATTTTATTTTGTTATATATTAAATTGTTATATTTATTTTTCCATTACCATATATTATTATTTTTCTTTTTTAAATATATACATTTTTTAAATTATTTTTAAAGTTCTATTTTTTTGTTGTAAAATTCGTCTCACTTTCTTTCCATAAATTAATTTTTTTTATGTTATATTTTATTCATATTAATTTTATTATTTCCTATTATTTAATATCGAGTCTAATGTTTATTTTACTGCTACTCATACTCAAGCCACTTTTCTCCCTTTTCCCCATTCACTTTTTATTTATTGTCACGAAGCTCAATTTCATTTTTCAAAGGAAAACATTATTTTTCCGCAGTGACGAATTTAGTTATAGTATATTTATTTCGTCGATGAGTCATCGATTCGAACGAAAGGGTTCAGAAAATGTGGGAACGTCACTTCTCACCGTTTCACAAAATCAAAATATTATACCTTAGGAAATTGATATCGATTTGAAGAAAAATGATGCAGGATTTTTTTTAATGTATTCAATTTTTATTGTATTTTATTTTTCTTATTTTTTTTTTTTTTAATGATTTGAGAAGATTTATTTTCACTTTCTATGGACCGGATAAAAATAATGTAATGCTTTCAAATTTTGGCGGAAAAAATTAACTGCGCTAATTAAAAAATGGATTTTAAAAAATCTCAAGAAAAATGCACTGAAAGAGCTCAAATTATTCATACAAAATCATATGTTATATTTTATAGAGATAAGAAATCCTATAAAGTGAAAATGTAAATAACTTATCCTTTCATATTTTATTTCGTTATATGTTAAATTTTTATATTAATTTTTCCATTACCATATATTACTAAAATTTGTTTATTATTTTTACATTCTTTCTTTAATTTTAAATTTCTATTTTTTTGTTGTAAAATTCATCTCACTTTCTTTCCATAAATTAATTTTTTTATGTTATATTTTATCCATATTAATTTTATTATTTCCTATTATTTAATATCAAGTCTAATGTTTATTTTTATTTTCGTTGCTATTAAATTTGTATCGAGTGCCCAAATAAATTTAACTATCTATCTCTCACGATATAGGAAAGAGGACATTATGGCAAAAAAATAGAGGGTGAAAGAAACAGCCATAAAAACTCGTAAGGGAATAACAAAAAAATAATCTAAACCTTTGGAAGGGTCAGGAAATAGTGTCAAGTTAACGGTTGTCTCAATCATCTTCGATTATTCCTTCAGTTCCTTACGGGGTGCAACACAAATCTCAATTTTTTTAAAGCTACATCCGGTGTAGTGAGAAATTGATCGTCATTGATTTAGAAAAAATCTTGAATCCCCTTAATAACTTGCATGAGTCGACTGCCCTTAACTTCCTCAGGGACTTCCTCAATTTTTGTTCCGTTACGTTAAAAAAATTGATAACAATGACATTTATGGTGTTCGAAATCCTTAAGCCGACAGGCCTTAAGGGTGGTCTTCATTCAATGAGATGAATAAGGGGAAATGATGAGGATGAAAAATGTGCAGTGCTAAATGGAAAAATGTGGTCGAGCCCTCTTCATCTTTTATTCTGACTCACTATTTAGTTACCAGCCCCCATTTTCAATGGGCTACCGTGTATTCTGTGATTCTGTAAAGTTTTATTTCAAATCTTCTCACAATTCGATGAATCTGACGTGAGAAATATATGTATATATATTTGAGACCACCTAGTTCGTTTTTTATAGAATTTTCTTTGGGTCGGAAGAAAAAAATAAACCTCCGGTTCATTATGCTAGGGGCTGCTTATAATTGAGCCGTCTTATTTTATCGATCAGGTCAGAAAAGAAATTATGTTATACGCACTGTTCAAATTTTTGTATTAAAATTAATATTAAGTGTTGGAAGTTTTTTTTGTTGCGGATACGCGTATATTAAATTTAATGCACAAATATTAATTAGTATATAAAAAATTGTGTAATATTAATATACAGTATACTAAACACTTCATAAAAGTTGGGCTTATAATATAATTATTGGAATTTTACAACATATCTGTATATTAAATTAGAAAATTAATTATTAAATTATTAAATTTCATTTAATAATTAATGAAATTATTAAATTTCAATTAATAATTTAAATAATTGAAATTATTAAGTTTGATTTAATAATTTAATTAATAAATTTTGCCGTATCTGCAAAAACTTCCAATACATATATTAATTTTGAAAATATTTTTAACATAAATGCTTTTTAAAATAAAAAAAAAATTATTTCATTTTTTTAAATTTGATATTTAAAATTTTTTTACATTTCTTTAGTATTGATTGAGACTCCAGAATTATGACGATATTAAGGTGCTCAGATTTTATTAAAAATCGCATGATTTATTAGAATTGATATTGCAAATTCATAGTGCAAATTTTTGGAATTTTATTTGTCAGGGTTGAAATTTTTTTGCAGGAATGTTTGATATTTTTTTTAGTATTCTAAAAAAATTTCATACAACTTTTAGTAGAGGTAAAAAAAATGTGGTCCCACGAGAATAATAAACGACCACCCAGCAAAGCTTGACCGAGAAACTGAATGAAAAGATAATAGTGGAGCCCACGTGCTAGAATCGTAGATTCCTCTTTCTATACCTACCCTCGATTTCTCTCGCTTATTTTCTCCAAAGTGTTGCACTCCGGTCAGCACTTTTATTGAGCGTGTTAGGTACATTATAATCGCTTTCAGCTCGAAAGTTACGCTTTTCTTTTATCCTAAGATTTTCGGCAGCTTCTTCTTTTTCCTCACTATATATATTTCTTACTTAGTTTGGCTTTTCAGAGTCTAACATTTTTTTTCTATTTTCCTGAGTTCCAATTATTAACTTATTTCAATTTGGTACCATTTTTTTCTAGATATCAAATTTTTGGCAACCGACTAAAACGACAATTAAAAAAAATTCTTTGCTAGATTTTATGACGTACTAAAAATCAAATTTTCAATCGATTCTCGCTAAATTGGTCGCCGATCATGATTTAATGTTGATCAATTTGCGCACAATATCTCAGCCTGATATCGCATAATTAGCGATAATAATAGCGTAAAATAACTATATTTTTCAAAATTTTCAAAATGCTAAAAATTTAACTTATAAAATTTTAACCTATTAACCGATTCGCGTCGGTTAATAGGATCGCATCGTGCTAATAATAAAATCGTGCTAATATTTTCTCGATTTTTTTTTAAAAGCAGCGCAAAATCAGATTTTTCTGACTTTCTTTTAATTTCTAATTTCTTTTAATTTAATTTTTTTTCTTTTTTACACGAAATTTAATTCATATTAATACAAAAATTGACGACCTAATAGAAAAGGTTATATGTGAAGAGGACTAAAATAATGAGAAAGTACAGTAATTTTTTTTAAATATTGAAACTGAAAGAGAAAATAGCAGTAATATGTATACACATGAAGTTAGTACATACATATAGAGGCGGAGGTAAGTCCTCTTAAGATCTCGGAGGGTCTTTGGAGCACTCGCCGCAGCTTAATCTAGATCTATACCGAGCGTGTCTTAAATCTCTTAAACAATTAACGGTGTACGCGCGTGGCGTAATCGTAATTACATAGCTGATTGCTAATTACGCGTTATGCACTTGGGGGCCAGAAGTGAAAATGAGAAGGCGTTGCCCGGGCTCCATATATCATTCACATATAGTGGAGGCTTCAGTGGACTGTGCATATATATGCATTCGATAAAACTCCATCTGCAGTATGTGCGGGTGTATGTGCAGCTTTAACGGACCGATGATTTCGGACAGTACTAATTGTACGGTCGAGTTAAGAGCAAACTGTCGAGGCTCACTCTCGAACTCCTGACACCCACTATACTCTCTCCTTTTGCCGATTATGTTATCTCGATTCAACTAAATCTATATCGAATATCCTTTTACTATATATACTTCTGCAGGTGCTGTATATATGAGTTACTAAAGGTACACGATGGTATATAAGTAAAAGCATCATTATAATATGGTATGGCATGGTAGAAATATGATATCAGTTATTAGAGGATGTTTTATGGCTGGAAACAGGCCATAAACTGCACGACTAGAGTCTAACTCGTGTAAAGTCCAATTCGTGCAGAGTTCGATTGGTGTGGAGTCAAACTCGTCTAGAGTCCAATTTGTGTAGGGTCCAATTCGCGTAGAATCCAATTCGTGTAGAGTCCAACTCGTGTAGAGTCTAATTCGTACAGAGTCTAATTCGTGTAGAGTCCAATTTGTGTAGAGTCCAATTCGCATAGAATCCAATTCGTGTAGAGTCCAACTCGTGTGGAGTTCAATTCGTGTACAGTCCAATTCGTGCAGAGTCCAATTCGTGTAGAGTCCAATTCGTGTAGAGTCCAATTTGTGTGGAGTCCAATTCGTGTAGAGTCCAATTCGTGTAGAGTTCAATTCGTGTAGAGTCCAATTCGTGTAGAGTCCAATTCGAGTAGAGTCCAATTCGTGTAGAGTCCAATTCGTGCAGAGTCCAATTCGTGTAGAGTCCATTTCGTGTAGAGTCCATTTCGAGGAGAGTCCAATTCGTGTAGAGTCCAATTCGTGTAGAGTCCAATTCGTGTAGAGTCCAATTCGTGTAGAGTCCAATTCGTGTAGTCCAATTCGAGTAGAGTCCAATTCGTGTAGAGTCCAATTCGAGTAGAGTCCAATTCGTGTAGAGTCTAACTCGTGTGGAGTTCAATTCGTGTAGAGTCCAATTCGTGCAGAGTCCAACTCGTGTAGAGTCCAATTCGTGTAGAGTCCAACTCGTGTAGAATTCAACTCGTGTAGAGTCCAACTCGTGTAGAGTCCAATTCGTGTAGAGTCCAATTTGTGTGGAGTCCAATTCGTGTAGAGTCCAATTCGTGTAGAGTTCAATTCGTGTAGAGTCCAATTCGTGTAGAGTCCAATTCGAGTAGAGTCCAATTCGTGTAGAGTCCAATTCGTGTAGAGTCCAACTCGTGTAGAGTCCAATTCGTGTAGAGTCCAATTCGTGTAGTCCAATTCGAGTAGAGTCCAATTCGTGTAGAGTCCAATTCGTGCAGTGTCCAATTCGAGGAGAGTCCAATTCGAGGAGAGTCCAACTCGTGTAGAGTCCAATTCGTGTAGAGTCCAATTCGTGTAGTCCAATTCGAGTAGAGTCCAATTCGTGTAGAGTCTAATTCGTGTGGAGTTCAATTTGTGTAGAGTCCAATTCGTGCAGAGTCCAACCCGTGTCGAGTCCAATTCGTGTAGAGTCCAACTCGTGTAGAGTCCAACTCGTGTAGAGTCCAACTCGTGTAGAGTCTAACTCGCGTAGAATTTTACGCATGTGAAATATCACAGGTGCAGATTTTAACTTATGTGAAATTTAACAATGTACAGTTTTACTTCGATAAACAGGAGAAAATTCTGTGGATAAATGCAGATGTAGAGTATTAATCCATGCAATTTAGCATATACCGATGTAGTTGAGGGTTAAAGAGGTGTTTCACGTCGTTCTTATAAATATACAGAGACTTTTGCGGCCTCTTCGCGTCTCACGGAATATTCTTGGATAATAGAGCCGCGAAAGTGTCCCGTTTAACGTCTTTTCCCATACATACCATTTTGTGTCTTCTCCTCTTCCGCCTTATTCGCGGCCTCCGACCTTGCGCACACAACTTATGAATAAACTGCATACAATCTTGCATTAGCATGCGCATTATAACTGCATCAAACTGCGTCTCCCTGAGCCAAGATGCGATGAAATGGATATACATTTATTGTATTAAAAGAGAAGAGAAAAAATCTATTTTACGGCTATTCCGTTCGAAAATTGGTTATAATCGGTTATGTTTTCACCTATTATCCCAACCGCTATGTGGTCTCGATATCAAAAGGCTTATGATCAACCAGGAAATAAAATGCTGATACATCTTTCACCTGGGTGGCTCTGGTGTATAAACGGGATTCTAAATGCATTTTTATTTCACAATGGAAAACGATTAAAAACTTCGAAATTCTACAAAACTTTTTAAATGCTTACGCAAAAAAAAAAAAAAAAAAAAAAAAAACAATGGAAAATCCTTTTCTGCTTTGAAGACGCTTTTTTTTTGTGGAAACCTTCAACACTTATCAATATAATGAATAGCTTTTCTGGAAGAGCCTTTGCACTGTCTGCCCGCGTGAGATATCTTCATCGACGTGTCAAGAGCTACTGCAGAGCTAGAGGCTTCTTTGTATCCTTTGTCATTTTCTTTGCCTCGCAATCTTCTGGCCCGTAGTGTACCGATCCGGGCATAGACTCACTGCACTTCTCGCGCCGACGGTGATGATGATCCTCAGGAGTCGATGTGTGCGCCCGATGACTCGCCTCTTCTAACAGCAGCGACTCCCTGAGGCGCATCATTGTCCAACGGGTGCGGTGTGCGGTCGATAAACTTGTGCGATCGCTTATTCGGCAAAGTACAAGGGTAAGATGATTAATTTTCTTTTTTTTTTCTCTTTCTTCACACCTAAAAGAACAGTGGCAAATATGGGAAAACATAGGCGTAAAAAAAATTATTTCCGGTTGCTACGCAATTTTAACCAATAGATATAAAACATTATTTTTCAAGTAAATTTTATTTTTTATAAATATTTTTTTATTTTATATTATATTATTTTATAAATATTTGTGTAAGGAAAATTGAAATGTAAAAAAAAACATAATTGGGAAATAATAGAGGGCACGATATAATAATTGGATGAAAAAATATTTAGAAATCGGGAGCTATTTTTACGAAACCAAATCGAGCAATTAATTGCCATCGGATTTTATTTAGGAATCGTGTACGAATGAGATTCTTAATCTTGTTCTAAAGGTACTGAAAAAGTAAAAAAAAAAAAAAAAATTTCGTTCTGGCTCGAAGCCAAAATTAAGGGCTTGAAAATGTGACAACCTTAAAAAACGAATTTTCATATTCTTCCATTTTTATTTAAATAACCTTGACCTTTTTCCAAAAGTAATAAAAATGTTAAAAAAAAGAATGCTGGCCCGAAGTCAAAATTAAAGGGCTTAAAAATATGACCACCTTATAAATCGATTTTCATATTTTCTAATTTTTATTCAAATAACCTTGACCTTTCCCAAAAGTATTAAAAACGTAAGAAAAAAAAATTCTGACCCAAAGTAAAAATCAAAGGGCTTGAAATTTAAAAAGGGCTAAAACATATGCCCACTTTAAAAAACGAATTTTCATATTCTCCAATTTTTATTCAAATAACCTTGACCTTTCCCAAAAGTATTAAAAACGTTAAGAAAAAAATTTCTGACCCAAAGTAAAAATTAAAGGGCTTGAAATTTAAAAAGGGCTAAAACATATGCCCACATTAAAAAACGAATTTTCATATTCTCCAATTTTTATTCAAATAACCTTAACCTTTTCCTAAAAATACTGAAAACAAAAAAAAATTAATGCCGGCCCGAAATCAAAATTGTAGGGCTTAAAATTTAAAAAGGGCTTTAAAATGAGACAACCTTAAAAACAAATTTTCATATTCTTCTATTTTTATTTAAATAACCTTAACCTTTTCCCAAAAGTATTGAAAACGTAAAAAAAAAAACAAAATGAATGCTGGCCCGAAGTTAAAATTAAAGGGCTTAAAAATATGACCACCTTATAAATCAATTTTCATATTCTCCAATTTTTATTCAAATAACATTGACCTTTCCCAAAAGTATTAAAAACGTAAAAAAAAAATTTCTGACCCAAACTAAAAATTGAAGGGCTTGAAATTTAAAAAGGGCTAAAACATATGCCCACTTTAAAAAACGAATTTTCACACTCTCCAATTTTTATTCAAATAACCTTAACCTTTTCCTAAAAATACTGAAAACAAAAAAAAATTAATGCCGGCCCGAAATCAAAATTGAAGGGCTTAAAATTTAAAAAGGGCTTTAAAATGCGACAACCTTAAAAAATAAATTTTCATATTCTTCCATTTTTATTTAAATAACCTTAACTTTTTCCCAAAAGTATTGAAAACGTAAAAAAACACAAAATGAATGCTGGCCCGAAGTCAAAATTAAAGGGCTTAAAAATATGACCACCTTATAAATTGATTTTCATATTCTCCAATTTTTATTCCAATAACCTTGACCTTTCCTAAAAGTATTAAAAACGTAAAAAAAACAATTTCTGACCCAAAGTAAAAATTAAAGGGCTTGAAATTTAAAAAGGGCTAAAACATATGCCCACTTTAAAAAACGAATTTTCATATTCTCCAATTTTTATTCAAATAACCTTAACCTGTTCCTAAAAATACTGAAAACAAAAAAAAAATAGTGCCGGCCCGAAACCAAAATTAAAGGGCTTAAAATTTAAAAAGGGCTTAAAAATATAACAACCTTAAAAAACAAATTTTCATATTCTTCCATTTTTATTTAAATAACCTTAACTTTTTCCCAAAAGTATTGAAAACGTAAAAAAAAACAAAATGAATGCTGGCCCGAAGTCAAAATTAAAGGGCTTAAAAATATGACCACCTTATATAACGATCTTCATATTTTACAATTTTTATTCCAATAACCTTGACCTTTCCTAAAAGTATTAAAAACGTAAAAAAAACAATTTCTGACCCAAAGTAAAAATTAAAGGGCTTGAAATTTAAAAAGGGCTAAAACATATGCCCACTTTAAAAACCGAATTTTCATATTCTCTAATTTTTATTCAAATAACCTTGGCCCTTTCCCAAAAGTACTGAAAGCGCAAAAAAAAAAAAAAATAAAAGTAAAAAAAATAAATAAAAATGAATGCTGGCTCGAATTCAGAATTAAAGGGCTTAAAATTTTCTTGAATAGCATCCCTCATGAGCATAAGATATTCATATGATTACCCGTTGGTGGGCGCCATACTGAGGCTCCACGGAGCGTCACGTTGTAGCATCCTATATATCGATTATCGTGACGCGGCTTTTGTGCTTCAAACTTACACGCACCTCTTGAATAATTTCCTTTTTTTCATCCATTGTACGGTGCACTTCTGTTGTATATATTTCGTTCAACGAAGCAAGGAGGGAAGTACTGGTATATTTTGGATGTAAGCTGAGCTCATATCGAAGCTTCTGTTTCTGTAAGAAGTTTCACAATTCCTTTTTTGCGGAAGCCCATGCCCGAGGATAGATACATAACTTGTGAGTGCCAAGCCCATTTGAATAAGCGTAATATATCTCACGTACCCAAAGAGTAGTTAGCGCTCATGCGGTGAACCTGCGAATTACGAATTATAATTTCATGAGAGGGGGGTTTCTTACATAATTTTTCAAATAACACGCCGCCGCACCGGTCCACGTGTGAATGGGATTGACTCGCTCGGTTCTCTTCGTGTTTTATATCGCCTTGAGTTGCGTTTGCGTGTGCGTCGTGCGAACGAGTAGCAAGCAACAAGCGACGACCTCCAGCAGTCGTCAAGGAGGCGGAAGGAACACACGCCGGCCACGCGCCCCAGGAATATATCATCGTTGTTCCTGGAGCTCTTTTTCTTTGGCATCGTCGAAACGGCAGAAGGAAGAGGAGGATACGACAGGCACAGTGCTTTGTGTTGGCTCTTGTTCGTGGCTCTCCAGAAAAATGTATAAAGCACTTAAAAAAAAAAGAAAATATATATATATATATATATATATATATATAAGTACTGGTACACGAATAGCTAATACATAAATAAGTACCAGGACGAAATGCGGAAAAGATATCGTCTTCGGGTGG
This sequence comes from Ephialtes manifestator, assembly GCA_963970395.1. Taxonomy (NCBI): domain Eukaryota; kingdom Metazoa; phylum Arthropoda; class Insecta; order Hymenoptera; family Ichneumonidae; genus Ephialtes; species Ephialtes manifestator. The sequence goes on along the minus strand of OZ019975.1, from coordinate 31,851,733 downwards.
AGGCTTTAAAAGTCCAACAACAGTTTCGCCTACTCAATTTTCGGCGCGTTGAGTTCCGTATTGGGGAATACCTGTTTTATTCCTTACTCGGTATTACAACCGTGTGTGTTTTTTTTTTTTTTTCAAATTATTTCGAAAACCCGTACCACCCGGGGATGTTGCACGGTAGTTCTTTGCTCTTCCAGTTCCTGCCACTTTATTTCCTTTTGCCGATGTAGCCCCGGGTATGGGTGTGTATATTTTAGCTACGGCGCGTCCCATGTGGTCCAAGTTAGGTATGTATGCATTCGGAGAATTTCCCATATTCACGGGTATTATTTGTTCAATTTAAATATTATTATTTATTTCCAATGTACCTTCGTCGAGTTAACATTTTGCCACCGTTGTGTGCTTTTGCCATTCCATTCCTTTCCTGAGAGACAGAGAGAGAGACTGGGAGTATTGCCCATGTCCATTTAGCGCAAGAGCACGAAACATTTTTAAAAAACTGCCACCCATGAGTTGATGGACAAGAAACTGTAAGTGGGATAAATCATTGGGATAAATCAATGGGATAAGTCAATGGGATAAACCAATGGGATAAGTCAATGGGATAAACCAATAGGATAAATCAATGGGATAAATCAATGGGATAAATCAATGGGATAAATCAATGGGATAAATCAATGGGATAAATCAATGGGATAGATCAATGGGATAGATCAATGGGATAAATCAATGGGATAAATCAATGGGATAAATCAATGGGATAAATCAATGGGATAAATCAATGGGATAAATCAATGGGATAGATTACTGGGATACATTAATGGGATAAATCAATGGGATGAATCAATGGGACAAATCAATGGGATAAAACAATGGGATAAATCAATGGGATAAATCAATGGGATAAATCAATGGGATAAATCAATGGGATAGATCAATGGGATAGATCAATGGGATAGATCAATGGGATAGATCAATGGGATAAATCAATGGGATAAATCAACGGGATAAATCAATGGGATAAGCCAATGGGACAAATCAATGGGATAAATCAATGGGATAAATCAATGGGATAAACCATTGGAATAAATCAATGAGATAAATCAATGGGATGAATCATTGGGATGAACCGATGGGATGACAACTATCGAATAATTCTTGGATCCAAAAAATTGCAGCTTCTTCTAGAATTTTTGATATTGTGACAGCTATTCCAAGTTTATATGTACGGAGTCCCATTTCGAAGAAGCATTTTGGACACTATAATCGAGCTCAGGTGTTTCAAAACTTTTTTTTTTACTAGCCAATTCATTGAAAGTTACATGCACAAACAAATGTATAGTCGTATAATATATTATCTGCTGAGTACATGTGCCTATAGTAGTGCATATGAATACACATATGTATAACATATGTAAAGTCGTAATTTTGCACATCCTTCCGATCGTCCATCTCATTCTGCTAGTGGGCCGGAATCTCCCATCGTGAGCGCCTGCGCGTTCTCTTATCGTCATTGTCCGTGCGGTCTCTTCTTCAGGTGCATTCCTGAATGGAGAACGGAGAAACAAAGGCGCACTGTCGGCCGCATGCATTTCCGCTTGCGCAATATCCTTCCGGTTATGTTGTTACACCCTAGCTCTTGTTCGACGGGAAGAGCGTTTTACTGGACTGTGCGGCCTGTATAAGCACTTCGCTGTATATACGCTCGTACAACGTAGTACATCGTTTGCGTATTAAAAAAAAACAAGAAGCATCGAAACTGCGTATGTAAAGCCACCACAGTAATACACCGGAACAGGGAGATGAATGAAGTCTAGAAAACCACGAAGAGGTAGGAGACACCGGGGCTATTTGACTCACTGCACTCTTATTATTTTTTTTATTCATTACGAGACTAAATTATTAATATCTCTTACGAGACAAATTGGAAATACACAATTTAGATTATATAAAATTAAAATAAAATTACAAGCTTCAAAGCTTATAATTATTGGCTTAAGAAAACTATGATTTTTGTAATTCTTAAATTCTTATGATTTTTGTAATTTTTAAATTTTTGTGATTTTTGTAATTTTTAAATTATTATTTTTTGTGTGCTGTGAAATTTTTTCGAAAATCGTATTTTTAATTGAATTGTTGTATTCTCGATCATTAGTCGCACCTTTTTTCTTTCTTCAAGCTTTTAGCTTTCAATGTAAAATAAAAATTAGTGTCCTCTTTAGACACAGCAACGGGAAATTGTGAGTTGCATGTATCCGAGAGATGGATATACTATAGATATGCTCGCACATGCGGAAACGCTTAACTTATGAACTCGGTTGGGTCCTTTTCAAGATAGGGCCGCGCGTGGATTGCCGGGTATATACTATGTGAATAGAAACGTCTTGGATCAAGCGGCGCGACGTATTAAAGAGCTTTGTCCAGCGCAACGTGCGATCGTTGCCGATCTCTAGGTACGCGCGTTCGCCGACGGTGCGCGAGTATATATACCACCTATGCCTACATTGTGATGCGTGCATATATGCGCGCGGCGCACGAATACGCGGCTTTCCTGGATCATTGCCAAGGTGAAATCATTGCTGTCACCGTCTTTGGCCTTTCATACGAACCAATGATTTACGAGGTACTCGGCTCTTTTCCAGGCGTTCGATTCCCTCACGTTCCCAAGTAAAACCAAGATTTTTTATTTTTTTTCTCTTATTATCGTTCGTATGATGTATATTGTAATATACAAAAGACTTACATACAAGAGAAGACGATTTTTCTTGCGGAAGCAACGCTTCATTTATTTATTGCATTTTATCTAACCCCGGCACTGTATTGAATAATCTTTCTGATTTCATTTTCAGAAATTAAATAATTGCTGTAAGTATTTTTTTCAAATGCAAAAAAAAATTCTTTGTATTTATTAATATTATAATATTGGTCAATTTATATTATTTTTCTTAACGCAAAAAATAAATGCGTTATATTCATTAATTTTGTAATATTGGCCAATTTATTTATTTACTTGTGTTCCTGAAAAAAAAATTATAAGAATCAAGAGAATTTTTTTTAAATAAAAAAAAATTCTTTATATTTCTTAATATTATAATTACGGTCAATTTATTTTTTTTTTTTCTTAACGCTAAAAATAAATGCGTTATAATCATTAATATTGTAATATTGGCCAATTTATTTAAGTATTTGTGTTTATGAAAAAAAAGTAATTATAAGAATCGAAAAAATTAAATTTTTTTTTAACAAGGTTTTTTTTCTTATTGTTCGAATGATGTGTATTGTAATATACAAAAGATTTACATACAAAAGAAGACGATTTTCCTAGTGGAAGCAACGCTTCATTTATTTATTGCATTTTATCTAACCCCGGCACTGTATTGAATAATCTTTCTGATTTCATTTTCATAAATTAAATAATTGCTGTAAGTATTTTTTTCAAATGCAAAAAAAAAAATTCTTTGTATTTATTAATATTATAATATTGGTCAATTTATATTATTTTTCTTAACGCAAAAAATAAATGCGTTATATTCATTAATTTTGTAATATTGGCCAATTTATTTATTTACTTGTGTTCCTGAAAAAAAAATTATAAGAATCAAGAGAATTTTTTTTAAATAAAAAAAAATTCTTTATATTTCTTAATATTATAATTACGGTCAATTTATTTATTTTTTTTCTTAACGCTAAAAATAAATGCGTTATATTCATTAATATTGTAATATTGGCCAATTTATTTAAGTATTAGTGTTTATGAAAAAAAAGTAATTATAAGAATCGAAAAAATTAAATTTTTTTTTAACAAGGTTTTTTTTTCTTATTGTTCGAATGATGTGTATTGTAATATACAAAAGATTTACATACAAAAGAAGACGATTTTCCTAGTGGAAGCAACGCTTCATTTATTTATTGCTTTTTATCTAACCCCGGCAATTTATTGAATAATCTTTCAGATTTCATTTTCAGAAATTAAATAATTGCTGTATTTTTTTCAAATGCAAAAAAAAAATTCTTTGTATTTATTAATATTATAATATTGGTCAATTTATATTATTTTTCTTAACGCAAAAAATAAATGCGTTATATTCATTAATTATGTAATATTGGCCAATTTATTTATTTACTTGTGTTCCTGAAAAAAAAATTATAAGAATCAAGAGAATTTTTTTTAAATAAAAAAAAATTCTTTATATTTCTTAATATTATAATTACGGTCAATTTATTTATTTTTTTTCTTAACGCTAAAAATAAATGCGTTATATTCATTAATATTGTAATATTGGCCAATTTATTTAAGTATTTGTGTTTATGAAAAAAAAGTAATTATAAGAATCGAAAAAATTAAATTTTTTTTTAACAAGGTTTTTTTTTCTTATTGTTCGAATGATGTGTATTGTAATATACAAAAGATTTACATACAAAAGAAGACGATTTTCCTTGTGGAAGCAAAGAATTTCATTTATTTATTGCGTTTTATCTATACTTGGTACTGCATTGAATAATCTTGCAGATCTTCATTATTCAGAAGCATTAGAGAAAGAAAAACATTAAATCAATGCTGTAAATTTTTTTTTCAAAGCAAACAAAATTCTTTATATTTATTAATTCATTTCTAATCACTCAATTTGTGTATTATATAATTTATTTATTTAATTAAATATCTAAAAAAAATTCTATAATATTTTATAATAATTCTATAATAATTTCTATAATATTGGTCAATTTATATAATTTTTTTTTTTTTTTTTTATTGTTAGTTTCTTCCGTATGCCTTCTTCAGGCTTTTACGTTTCCCCTCTCCCCTTTTCCCCGTTCCTTCATAGAGACCCCTCTAGAGTGTTGTCCGCAGCCACTCATCCTAATGCACTATACTGTATCGCATTTGCACGAGGGCACAGGAAAACTGCGGAAAACCTGGCCGATACAGTCGGCTTTATTTTTACTGAGTTTCTACTGTATGAGAATACATTAGAAACTCAAAAAAACTGCCTCCCGCTCAGCAGTTGGCGCGCAAATCAGTGCAAGGCTAAGCGGTCACCCATCCAAGTTATGACCGCAAATAATGCTGCTTAACTCTGGGGACCGCCGAAGCCACACACCGACCGCGCGTCCACTGCTGTCGGTGGTCAATTTATATAATTATTTGTGTAATTTGCAATTACTGAATTTGTGTATTGTATAATTTATTTATTTAATTAAATATCTAAAAAAAAATTCTATAATATTTTATAATAATTCTATAATAATTTCTATAATATTGGTCAATTTATGTAATTATTTGTGTAATTTGTAATTACGCAATTTCTTGTATTGTGTAATATATTTATTTAATTAAATTTCTAAAAAAGAAATAATTATAAGAATCGGGAGAATTTTTTTTTTTTTTTTTTTCATCAAGCAGGAAATGGACGTAAAGGACGTACGATTAGCGTCTTCGCGTTAGAGATAAATCTTCGTCGTCTTAATTGCTAACTTTCATAACAGACATACCAGAAGTTGGCGTGCTCATGAGTTTACTAACTAATCTCGTCGAGATGGGTATAAGCGTTAACCTCCTGGGCGCGTTATCTTCAACCGGAGATACGTAACCCACGACAGAGAGAAAGATCACGAGTTTCACAATCAGATGTGCGAATTAAGCGTGTCAGCGAGCGCGGAAACTGTTGCACTCTGAAGTTCTTATACGTACGTGGGAAAGGTCAGTATTTACACGCACAACATTAGAATTATGACGTATTTCATATTGTTTACCGACAAATATCATATCTGTGTGCACTTTGATCTAAATTCATAACCTCGTTTTAGGGTATCTTAAACCTTAAACTAAGTTTGAAGTCAATTCACCTTTGAACTCGATAATAAAATTAAAAATGGTTTAATAATGATGGTGAAGTTCGGTGAACTTAAGTAAATGGTAAAAGTTATCTATCTTCAGTTATTTATTTATTTATTTATTTATTTATTTATTTATTTATTTAAGTATAGTTTATTTGAATATTAATTCGATATTAAGAGGCGTGACCTAAAAATCATGAAAATTAAATCGTACTGCGATTAAAGGTCAAAATATTTTACCTTTTTTTCTTTATTTTATCTTTTATTTTTTCATAAAGGTAAAAAAAATTTTTTTTTAATTTTATTTTTGATTTTTTTAATACTCTACCGCAGTACAATTAGGTAATTCAACTTAAATCAATGTTGGGGGTGGAAAACTGGGGGAATTTGTGGAAAAAATCTCGATGCAAATCATTGGTCATCACAGAATGATCAAATTCACGCAGTAGGATTACTGCGTGAATTCGAGCAGAGGATTAGAACAGAAGACCTGAGAAAAATTTTGGAATCCAACACTTACTAAGTATTATTCTCTAGAAATTTAGAGGACAACTTTACCAAATTCTACCCGAGAGGCTGTGTGATCAACTTCTCTCGATTAAAAATGCAAATAAATCTGGAGACACAACACACTTGCAGGATTATTCTAAAGAAAACGATCTACCGATATGACCCAACTCAGATTTGTACATTATGTCATACAAATGAAAATGAATCTCTCAAACATCTGATTTTGCATTGTCCCACACGGAAAGAAATGTTTGGTTGTGGCAACTACGTTTTTGAGTTGCTGTACACAATGTCTAAAAAAATAGTTGCTTCAACCATATCGAATAGTAACCTCAACTATTCACGATTAGTTCTCGCGCGATTAGTTAGGTTAACTAATTCAATCGCTGGGACTACCACTCGAATAGTTGGGACTACCACTCGAATAGTTGGGACTACCACCCGTGTAGAAATATCCCGAAGATTCTCGATTTATGATCCGATCCCGATCGGGATTAATTAGGGACTCCGCAAGTCGGAGTGCCCCACAGGATCCTGATCGGAATGAGTTAGGGTCTTCGCAAATCGGGGTTCCCGGTCGAGTCCCGAACGGAATCGGTTAGGGACTTCGCAAATCGGGGTTCCCCATCGAGTCCCGAACGGAATCGGTTGGGGACTTCGCAAATCGGGGTTCCCCATCGAGTCCCGAACGGAATCGGTTGGGGACTTCGCAAATCGGGGTTCCCCATCGAGTCCCGAACGAAATCGGTTAGGGACTTCGCAAGTCGGGGTTCCCCATCGAGTCCCGAACGGAATCGGTTAGGGACTTCGCAAATCGGGGTTCCCCATCGAGTCCCGAACGAAATCGGTTAGGGACTTCGCAAGTCGGGGACCCTTAAGAAATCCCCACGGGACCCTGATCTGATCCCGAGTGGATGTTTCTAAATATTTGTTCGTTAGCTCCCCACCAGTATCCGGATCGAATTCTACGAAGAATAGATTGATTGTGTATAATAATAACTCTAACAATGTTATTAACAAATTAATGAAAAAAATTATTCAACAAATCTCTTTCATTTTAAAATGAAAATAGTTTGTTAATTTTTCTGAATACGTTTGAATTTTCACAGAATTTTTTTTTTCAGAAATTTTTTTTTTGTTTTGAAAAATGCGTGGAATGTCACGAATTTTAGATATGCGTCTATCATAAAAGTACCCATTGTACTCAAGAAGTGTCCGGATGATTAATCAAGCACATTTGCAAATACAGCTCAAAGATTTAAAAATGCAATTTTTTAAAATTGTATTTTTAACATATCTCCATTCGGATCGGATCCGGTGCCCGATCCGATCCCCAACAGCTAACAAGGAACCGGACTCGAATCCAGTTGGATCCCGAACCTAATTTCTATACGGGCATTCGAATCGTCGGTATTACCATTTGAATCGTCGGTATTACCATTCGAATCGTCGGTATTACCATTCGAATCGTTGGTATTACCATTTGAGTTGTAAGGTAAATAGAATAATCGATTGGTTGTGTCAACTCATTTCTTGGTTATGGCAACTAATCTTTTTTTTTCCGTGCACTTTGGAACCGCTCAGACTCCATTTTTTAAGAAAAAATCAGCCAGTACCATACTTTGGAAGAAAACTTATGCAAGCTCCTTGACTGTAACACACTCGAATTGATGAAGACTCTGTATTTAGTAAGGTACATAAAAGTATTTTATCTTTATAAAAAAATATCTGTGGTTAAGGACAAAAAGTACATCATTTTCATAAGTGAATGAACGAATTTGTATTTAAAAATCTTTCTCCGAAGTTACAAGGAAATTTAGTTAAAACGTTATTGCGCAAGAAAATTTTTATTTTAAACACGAGCAAATCGTGTTCGATTTATCTACATTATTTTAGACAGCGGAATGTGAATTCTACAAGACAAAAAAAAATATTGGCACCGGTAGAATGGGCGAAAAAAAAAGAATTTTAAAATAATTCCAAAATTTCTTTTAAATGGTCATTTCTCGCAAATGCAGCATAATTTTATTTAAATAATTTCTTATCAATTTTAATCTATTTTTGGTATTTGCTATATAAAATAATATTATAATAACATTATATATAATGAGCGTTGTCAATTAAATTTTTCTTCTAATTTCTACACTTCTACTTCTTTTCAATGTAATTTTTTTAGCGTTGAAAAAAATCGTGTCAGACATTGAGAATTTAAAAAATTTCAAGCCAATAATTTTGTTCTCCACAAGTCTCGAAAAATTCCCGACGAGCTTTTCGAAATCTCGTCGAAAGAGTTTAGCCGGATCGTGAAGAATTTTGGGGAAAAATTTCTCGCTCTTGCCTGGAGTGATTATTTCGGTTCGAAATTTGTCGAGTAAGCGTCGAGGAAGAGTCGGAAAAAAATTTAAACACGAGCAAATCGTTTTCGATTTATCTACATTATTTTAGACAGCGGAATGGGAATTCTACAAGACACCAAAAAATATTGGCACCGGTAGAATGGGCGAAAAAAAAAGAATTTTAAAATAATTCCAAAATTTCTTTTAAATGGTCATTTTTCGCAATTGCAGCATAATTTTATTTTAATAATTTTTATCAATTTTAATTTATTTTTGGTATTTGCTATATAAAATAATATAATAATAATAATAATATTATATGTACGAGCGTTGTCAATTTAATTTTTCTTCTAATTTCTTCACTTTTACTTCTTTTCAATGTAATTTTTTTAGCGTTGAAAAAAATCGTGTCAGATATTGAGAATTTAAAAAATTTCGAGCCAATAATCTTGCTCTTCACAAGTCTCGAAAAATTCCCGACGAGCTTTTCGAAATCTCGTCGAAAGAGTTTAGCCGGATCGTGAAGAATTTTGGGGAAAAATTTCTCGCTCTTGACTGGAGTGATTATTTCGGTTCGAAATTTGTCGAGTAAGCGTCGAGGAAGAGTCGGAAAAAAATTTAAACACAAGCAAATCGTTTTCGATTTATCTACATTATTTTATACAGCGGAATGGGAATTCTACAAGACAAAAAAAAAATATTGGCACCGGTAGAATGGGCGAAAAAAAAGAATTTTAAAATAATTCCAAAATTTCTTTTAAATGGTCATTTTTTGCAATTGCAGCGTAATTTTTTTAAAAATAATTTTTATCAATTTAAATTTATTTTCGATATTTCCTACATAAAATAATATAATAATAATAATAATATTATATATAATGAGCGTTGTCAATTAAATTTTTCTTCTAATTTCTTCACTTTTACTTCTTTTCAATGTAATTTTTTTAGCGTTGAAAAAAATCGTGTCAGACATTGAGAATTTAAAAAATTTCGAGCCAATAATTTTGCTCTCCAAAAGTCTCGAAAAATTCCCGACTAGCTTTTCGAAATCTCGTCGAAAGAGTTTAGCTGGATTGTGAAGAATTTTGGGGAAAAATTTCTCGCTCTTGCCTGGAGTGATTATTTCGGTTCGAAATTTGTCGAGTAAGCGTCGAGGAAGAGTCGGAAAAAAATTTAAACACGAGCAAATCGTTTACGATTTATCTACATTATTTTAGACATCGGAATGGGAATTCTACAAGACACCAAAAAATATTGGCACCGGTAGAATGGGCGAAAAAAAAAGAATTTTAAAATAATTCCAAAATTTCTTTCAAATGGTCATTTTTCGCAATTGCAGCGTAATTTTTTTAAAAATAATTTTTATCAATTTTAATTTATTTTCGATATTTCCTATATAAAATAATATAATAATAATAATGATAATATATATAATGAGCGTTGTCAATTAAATTTTTCTTCTAATTTCATCACTTTTACTTCTTTTCAATGTAATTTTTTTAGCGTTGAAAAAAATCGTGTCAGACGTTGAGAATTTAAAAAATTTCGAGCCAATAATTTTGTTCTCCACAAGTCTCGAAAAATTCCCGACGAGCTTTTCGAAATCTCGTCGAAAGAGTTTAGCTGGATTGTGAAGAATTTTGGGGAAAAATTTCTCGCTCTTGCCTGGAGTGATTATTTCGGTTCGAAATTTGTCGAGTAAGCGTCGAGGAAGAGTCGGAAAAAAATTTAAACACGAGCAAATCGTTTTCGATTTATCTACATTATTTTAGACAGCGGAATGGGAATTCTACAAGACAAAAAGAAATATTGGCACCGGTAGAATGGGCGAAAAAAAAAGAATTTTAAAATAATTCCAAAATTTCTTTTAAATGGTCATTTTTCGCAATTGCAGCGTAATTTTTTTAAAAATAATTTTTATCAATTTTAATTTATTTTCGATATTTCCTATATAAAATAATATAATAATAATAATAATAATAATATATATAATGAGCGTTGTCAATTAAATTTTTCTTCTAATTTCTACACTTCTACTTCTTTTCAATGTAATTTTTTTAGCGTTGAAAAAAATCGTGTCAGACATTGAGAATTTAAAAAATTTCGAGCCAATAATTTTGCTCTCCACAATCTCGAAAAATTCCTGACGAGCTTTTCGAAATCTCGCCGAAAGAGTTTAGCCGGATCGTGAAGAATTTTGGGGAAAAATTTCTCGCTCTTGCCTGGAGTGATTATTTCGGTTCGAAATTTGTCGAGTAAGCGTCGAGGAAGAGTTGGAAAAAAATTTAAACACGAGCAAATCGTTTTCGATTTATCTACATTATTTTAGACAGCGGAATGGGAATTCTACAAGACAACAAAAAATATTGGCACCGGTAGAATGGGCGAAAAAAAAGAATTTTAAAATAATTCCAAAATTTCTTTTAAATAGTCATTTTTCGCAATTGCAGCGTAATTTTTTTAAAAATAATTTTTATCAATTTAAATTTATTTTCGATATTTCCTATATAAAATAATATAATAATAATAATAATAATAATATATATAATGAGCGTTGTCAATTAAATTTTTCTTCTAATTTCTACACTTCTACTTCTTTTCAATGTAATTTTTTTACCGTTGAAAAAAATCGTGTCAGACATTGAGAATTTAAAAAATTTCGAGCCAATAATTTTGCTCTCCACAAGTCTCGAAAAATTCCCGACGAGCTTTTCGAAATCTCGTCGAAAGAGTTTAGCCGGATCGTGAAGAATTTTGGGGAAAAATTTCTCGCTCTTGCCTGGCGTGATTATTTCGGTTCGAAATTTGTCGAGTAAGCGTCGAGGAAGAGTCGGAAAAAAATTTGAACACGAGCAAATCGTTTTCGATTTATCTACATTATTTTAGACAGCGGAATGGGAATTCTACAAGACAAAAAAAAATATTGGCACCGGTAGAATGGACGAAAAAAAAAGAATTTTAAAATAATTCCAAAATTTCTTTTAAATGGTCATTTTTCGCAATTGCAGCATAATTTTATTTTAATAATTTTTATCAATTTTTATTTATTTTTGGTATTTTTTATATAAAATAATATAATAATAATAATAATAATAATATTATATATAATGAGCGTTGTCAATTAAATTTTTCTTCTAATTTCTTCACTTTTACTTCTTTTCAATGTAATTTTTTTAGCGTTGAAAAAAATCGTGTCAGACATTGAGAATTTAAAAAATTTCGAGCCAATAATTTTGTTCTCCACAAGTCTCGAAAAATTCCCGACGAGCTTTTCGAAATCTCGTCGAAAGAGTTTAGCTGGATTGTGAAGAATTTTGGAGAAAAATTTCTCGCTCTTGCCTGGAGTGATTATTTCGGTTCGAAATTTGTCGAGTAAGCGTCGAGGAAGAGTCGGAAAAAAATTTAAACACGAGCAAATCGTTTTCGATTTATCTACATTATTTTAGACAGCGGAATGGGAATTCTACAAGACAACAAAAAATATTGGCACCGGTAGAATGGGCGAAAAAAAAGAATTTTAAAATAATTCCAAAATTTCTTTTAAATGGTCATTTTTCGCAATTGCAGCATAATTTTATTTTAATAATTTTTATCAATTTTAATTTATTTTTGGTATTTGCTATATAAAATATAATAATAATAATAATAATAATATTATATATAATGAGCGTTGTCAATTAAATTTTTCTTCTAATTTCTTCACTTCTACTTCTTTTCAATGTAATTTTTTTAGCGTTGAAAAAAATCGTGTCAGACATTGAGAATTTAAAAAATTTCGAGCCAATAATCTTGCTCTTCACAAGTCTCGAAAAATTCCCGACGAGCTTTTCGAAATCTCGTCGAAAGAGTTTAGCCGGATCGTGAAGAATTTTGGGGAAAAATTTCTCGCTCTTGCCTGGAGTGATTATTTCGGTTCGAAATTTGTCGAGTAAGCGTCGAGGAAGAGTCGGAAAAAAATCGCGACGCAACCACGAGCACGTTTACCACCTCTATTAAGTCGTTACCACCGCGTGCGCGCACGCCTCTCTTCTCTCCTTTACCTTATTCCTCGTTCGTTCAACGCTTCAAGCCAACGCCGCGCTTATCCCTTTCGCGGTAGCTGGTTAAAATCGCCGATGATTTTCGCTGGAGGTCTTTGCGAGGATTCCGGAACAACGACAAATTTCGAGAGGGATTCCGCCTTAAGGCAGATCGTCTTCGCATCTTCGACGATCTTCACTGTCTATTCGTTGAGACGATTTTTTTTCTTTTTTTTTCTCTCCCGCGTTCCACCTATTTTCGTGTCTCGGTCACCGCAAGACCAGGTAACTCTTTCCACGAAAGTGCAACTCTTCGCAAAGTTCGGAAACCTCGAAGCGCCACGCCGAAAATTTTAAGAGTGCTCAAAGCTATGTGACTACTACTATAGCTATTGTAAGATGAACGTCGCAACTCAGCGTGGCGATGATCTTGCCGAGTCTCGAGGAAACGTTGTGATTTCGTGATGGCCCTCGGTGCCGCGATTATGACGCGTCTGTACGCCCCGAGCTTTACTTTATATTCCATTTCTTTTATTTTCCAATTATTATTAACGCAGCTTCGAGGCACGAATCATGACGTCTCGGATTTTTAGACGCTCGGGAAAATTGAAACAATAACGAAATGATAAAAATTCAGAGGGGCTTACCATTTTTTTAACCGAATTCGAATAATACTGAAAAAAAAAGGATGCAAAGTAGAACCTTGCACATTGCTTCCTCATTATTTTTCGCTTCTTACAAAGCTACCTCTATGAGGAAGTATGTTATTCAATTTTTGGCTTCCTCATAGAGGAAGCTTTGTAAAACGCGAAAAATAATGATGAAGCAATGTGCAAGGTTCTACTTTGCATCCTTGTTTTAATTAGATAAATATACATGTTGTGGATTCGCTTTTTCTATTTCGTTATTGCGTTATTTCGTGATTATTAGAGCGTTTCCGAAGTGAATGTGATAATGTATATTTTTAAAAATAATTCAACATTCCATAAAATCAAAAATTTCATACCGTTCGTCACTAAATTATACATATATAATGGCTGAATATTGTTTTATTTATATAAAAAATTTGAGCTCGCTATCTTAAGTTTTGCAAAAGTTACAATAGAGCGATAATGTCAATTTTTTGAAAAATTCAAAACATCATAAAATTTTTACGGCTCAACCGATCTTAACCAAATTCAATAGCGATCACCGGCATATGAAAGCTCAAATTCATACCAATTTTTAGATCAATATCTCGAAAATTGAAAGAGTTATCGCGTAAACAGACATTTTTCAAAAAATTAAAAAACGCATAATAATTTAACGATGAAGTGGATTTTAACAAAAATTTGCATGAACGATGAGGCTTGATCCCTCTATCTATGGTCCAAATTTCAGCTTGATATCTCAAGGCATTCCCGAGTTATAAAGGTTTACATTTTTCGATTGTGTAACATACACACACACATACACACACACACACACACACACACACACACACACACACATACAGACATTTTTTCTAAATCACTTTTCTCGATGTTTTGGACCATTCTGAGTGTACTGACATGAAAATCTCGAAAAAAAAAATTTTCACGAAAACAAAGCTTCCTCTATGAGGAAGCAAAAACAAATAAATAAATAAAATAAATAAAATAAATAAAATAAACAAAATAAATAAAATAAATAAAATAAATAAAATAAATAAAATAAATAAAATAAATAAAATAAATAAAATAAATAAAATAAATAAAATAAATAAAATAAATAAAATAAATAAAATAAATAAAATAAATAAAATAAATAAAATAAATAAAATAAACAAAATAAATAAAATAAATAAAATAAATAAAATAAATAAAATAAATAAAATAAATAAAATAAACAAAATAAATAAAATATTTCTTTGATTTTGCAATTATTATTAACGTAGCTTCGAGACACGAATCATGACGTTTCGGATTTTTAGTCGCTGGAGAAAATTGAAACAATAACGAATCAGTAAAAATTCAGAGGGAAAAATTGAATTGTGGAAAATTGAAAAAAAAAAAAAATTCAATTGAATTAAAAAAATATAAAAAAAACAGCAACCTGTAACTGAATATTAAATTTGACTGTTTAATTGTTTTCAATTTTTATCTAGAATTTGTCAATGAATATCACATACACTGAAAGTTTATTAGGAATAAATTCTATATTTTTATTTTATGAAGGAAAAAAAAAGAAAATTCACAAATTAAAAAAATTAATTTTTCTAAAATTAATTTTTTTCCTGGCTTTTTTATTCAGAAGAATTGAATTTCTTTAAATAATACATAACTGGAATAAAGTATGGAAATTATTGTAGTGAATTATCGATTCAGGAAAAAGTAATTTTGAAAAGTAAATTTAGACGGTAAAATCATTGATGTTTAAAAATATGAACATTCTGGGGGTTGAGGTATAGAAGGGCAAGGGTACGAGGCTCCAGCCTTGATCACAGACTTACCCTTAGGGTATCCTTACTATTAGTTCGTCGGGGCATTCGGTTTGAAGTTCACGGCGACGTTCGAACGCATTTACTCCCAGCTTCTTTCGTCTCATTTAAGCCCGAAGGGCCAACTCGTGTAGTTTTGGTTGTCAGCTTCGCCAAATTTGCTGCGCCGCTTGTCTATCGTCGGCTGCACGCGACCGAAAACACTATCGCTGACGTCCATCACAATGACTTCTTTTTACAGCATTGTTTTCACACATAGCTCTGATTTTATTTTTTTTTAAATTAAAAAATACACGAAAAGTGGCATTAAAAAAAATCGCGTTTATAAAAACCCGTCTTTTAAAATTTAATTAGTAAAAACATGTAATTTGAAAAAAAAAAGTAATTGAAAAAATATAATTTGAGACAAAAAGTGATTTAAAAAATTTGGAAAAAAAGGTAATAAAAATTAATGATGTAAGAATTAAAATTAATTAAAACAGAAATAAAAAAAATTTTAATTTGAAGAAAATTCGATAAAAAAAAATTCTTAAAAAAAAATTTTTATTTGAAGAATTTCTGGTTTATCATTTTGTGTCAAACAAATATTTGTTATAATCTTTAGGATAATTCAGGATTATAAAATAAAGATTTATGCCGTATGTACGTAGAATTTTGTAAGGAGAAAAATAGACAATTGAAAGACCCTTCGATTGTGTTAAAATCCTTAAGGGTTCGAATTTCATGCGATGTTCACCCACGCACACCTTGTTACTTGGAAGACACGCAACACATAGTACTTAAAGTACAACGTGTATAGTGTTATTGTGTTCGTTTATAAGTACGCACATTGTATCGGGAGGTGATTTCTCATTGTAACTGCAAGAGAGTCGAGTAGTATCGCATATAGGGAGTATATGTACAAGGGGAAAGAGGCACAGAGAGCCGGGAAGAACGAAAGGAGTTATTGACTCGTTCGATTCTCCGTTGGGTTACGCCCCGCGACCTACCTCAACAACTTATTGAGTTACAATCTTGCCCGCGAGAGGAGAGCTCGATGCATGATCAGCAGAAGCGTGCTCCAGAGTTTCGCTATGGTCTCGATATATAATACCGAGAAATGCGGTAGCGTCTCGACGCCAAAACAATTTAAGTTGTTAAATCTTATTTTCTCCATGACCTAAGATTAAAAAAAACAAAGAAAATAAGCAAAATAAATAAAGTAAATAAAATAAATAAAATAAATAAAATAAATAAAATAAATAAGATAAATAAGATAAATAAGATAAATAAAATAAATAAAATAAATAAAATAAATAAGATAAATAAGATAAATAAGATAAATAAGATAAATAAGATAAATAAGATAAATAAGATAAATAAGATAAATAAGATAAATAAGATAAATAAGATAAATAAGATAAATAAGATAAATAAGATAAATAAGATAAATAAGATAAATAAGATAAATAAGATAAATAAGATAAATAAAATAAATAAAATAAATAAGATAAATAAAATAAATAAGTTAAATAAGATAAATAAGATAAATAAGATAAATAAGATAAATAAGATAAATAAGATAAATAAGATAAATAAGATAAATAAGATAAATAAAATAAATAAGATAAATAAGATAAATAAGATAAATAAGATAAATAAGATAAATAAGATAAATAAGATAAATAAGATAAATAAGATAAATAAGATAAATAAGATAAATAAGATAAATAAGATAAATAAAATAAATAAAATAAATAAAATAAATAAAATAAGTAAAATAAATAAAATAAATAAAATAAATAAAATAAATAAAACAAATAAAACAAATAAAACAAATAAAATAAATAAAATAAATAAAATAAATAAAATAAATAAAATAAATAAAATAAATAAAATAAATAAAATAAATAAAACAGATAAAATAAATAAAATAAATAAAATAAATAAAATAAATAAAACAAATAAAATAAATAAAAGGGTTGAGTGGCGCAGAGGCGGACGAACGCTCAGCGATAGTCTGATGGATAATTCGGTGCCCCGCAGGCTTAAGGTCTCGAAGGGCGTGATGAATCAGAAGAGCCATTCTCGTAGTTTGCTGCTGCTGTTGGGGCGCGACGTGTCCTTTTTATTCGCAGTATACTGGGCTAGGCTTATGTGCCACTGCTTTTCTCATCCTAGTGTCTCTCTACATCTATACATATATGTTTAGTATATACTCTATACCATCATGCATCGCTACTCTATATTATTCTACTCTCTATCGCGAATCTATAGCTCGCTGCAGTTCCTGCCGTTCCTCACTGAACATCGACGCACTTAATCACTCGACTAACCGGGCGTGTCGCACTCTTTCCCACCTAGAATCTATATATTGCTATAGCGGACGCTCCGCTCAACGGAACTACGTTTATTTCGCGTCACCCCCCAAGGGTGTCGAAGGGATCAGACGATCATTCTAGTTGTGTGTAGGAATCTTTGAAACCAACAGTTGGAGCCTTTAGTGTTTTCATAAATTTCCAAATACATTATTTGCGGCGTTTATAGGGATAATATGATTAATTGGAAAACGAAATAAAAGGTTTTTCGGTTATTTTAAGGGGAGGGAGTCAGGTAAAAAAAATTGATTTTGGGAATTCAATATCATCCAAATCCTATTGCATATAAAAATGCCCAACGCACTATATGGTTGGTGCTCGATGAGAAGATTTTTTATTGTCATCTGACTTGCATATGCTTTTCAATATTATCTTAAGCAAAGTTCTTAGGTTTTCCATTCTGCGCATGATTCAGATCAAACTACTAGGCAGATTGGAATGGTTGACGTCTCATTTTCTTCTTCATGAAAAGATACACTGGCTAAATGGAGCAAACTATTTTTTTTCATTCTTAAAGCAAAGTTAATCACTGATTTATAAAATAGCATACAATTTGTTTATTAATAATTATGTCACTTAAAAAATATTACATTTTATTAAAATTTGCTCCATTTAGCCGGTGTATCTTTTCACGAAGAAGAAAATGAGACGTCAACCATTCCAATCTGCCTAGTAGTTTGATCTGAATCATGCGCAGAATGGAAAACCTAAGAACTTTGCTTAAGATAATATTGAAAAGCATATGCAAGTCAGAAGACGGTAAAAAATCCTTTGATCGAGTACCAACAATATAGTGCGTTGGGCATTTTCATATGCAACAGGATTTGGATAATATTGAATTTCCAAAATCAATTTTTTTGACCTGACTCCCTCCCCTTAATTTACAATTTTTGAATTACCGAGCAAAATAATTGTAGGTTCGTAATCAGTGATAAAATTTTATTTCTCGACTTTGGACCTCAGAATTTTCGAAAAAGGGAAATGAAAAAATGTACTATTTTCGCTGTTTTAGCTCTAAAAATCGGTAGAAAATTCAAAACTTAACTTATCATGATTTTCCAATGAGCATTTTGAAGCTTGATTCATTACAAACAAAACTAGCGTAAGACAGTATCGCCACTCCATTTATTTAAAAAGTTGCAGCCATTTTTATAAAGCTCTGAATTTTTTTTCAAAATGGCGATCATTTTTATTCTTCTATTTTTTTACAAAAAAAATAATGACGATCAGTGTCGTCATCTAATCAACAAGGGTACAAGCGTCATGTAACATGATTAGGGTATGAAAATTGGCGACAATATGTATGACAAAGAGTGTCTCGAAGCTTTCACTACCAACAAAGAAAAATACACAATTGAGCAGCCACGATGTCTCCATCAAAGACGAGAGAAGGGATGAGCACTGCGAACGTCGACTATGTACCACCAAGGCGAGTCCGACAGTCCAGTGTATCTCTGACTGGGGGACAAGCTCGGGGCCCCATGAACGATCATCTTCCCCTGCTCCCCAGTCCCATCTTCGTTGAACTGTGCGACTAATTTGAACGTCCAACGTCGAACCTCCTATTCAATTATCCAAAGATTAGTACTTATCGACAAAACTGCGCCGAAACCGTCAAAAAAGGGAAAACGAAAAACGACGCTTTTTGTTTCGTTCTTCATTTCATCTTCTTTTTAAAAGTTCTTTACCCTCTCATCACATACGAGGAATGTAAAAAAGAAAATGAAAGATGTGCAATTCGAAAAAAAATTGGCTGACAAATTATGGCGTAAAGGCATTTTTTAAGTTTTCTAGAATCCTAAAAAAGACATTCCGTTCGTCCGTCTGTCTGTCTGTCGTTCAGCAACACGACAACTTTTGAAAGAGGCTGCATCTCTTATTTTATTTGGTGTCTTCTATTTGATTTAGAGTCTTCTATTTTATTTAGTGTCTTCTATTTTATTTGGTGTCTTCTATTTGATTTAGTGTCTTCTATTTTATTTGGTATCTTCTATTTTATTTGGTGTCTTCTATTTGATTTAGTGTCTTCTATTTTATTTGGTGTCCTCTATTTGATTTAGTGTCTTCTATTTGATTTGATGTCTTCTATTTGATTTAGTGTCTTATATTTTATTTGGTGTCTTCTATTTTATTCGGTGACTTCTATTTTTTTTAGCGCCTTATATTTGATTCGGTGTCTTCTGTTTTTTTAGTGTCTTCTATTTGTTTCGGTATCTTCTATTTTTTTAGTGCCTTATATTTTATTTGGTGTCCTCTATTTTATTTAGTGCCTTCTATTTGATTCGGTGTCTTCTATTTTTTTAGTGCCTTATATTTTATTTAGTGTCTTCAATTTTATTTGGTGTCTTCTATTTTCTTAGTGTCTTCTATTTTTTTAGTGTCTTATATTTTATTTGGTGTCTTCTATTTTATTTAGTGTCTTCTATTTTATTTGGTATCTTCTATTTTATTTGGTGTCTTCTATTTTATTTGGTGTCTTGTTTTTTATTTAGTGTCTTCTATTTTATTTAGTGTTTTCTATTTTATTTAGTGTCTTCTAATTTATTTGGTGTCTTCTATTTTTTTAGTGTCTTATATTTTATTTGGTGTCTTCTATTTTATTTAGTGTCTTCTATTTTATTTGGTATCTTCTATTTTATTTGGTGTCTTCTGTTTTATTTGGTGTCTTGTATTTTATTTAGTGTCTCCTATTTTATTTAGTGTTTTCTATTTTATTTAGTGTCTTCTATTTTATTTAGTGTCTTCTATTTTTTCAGTGTCTTCTATTTTTTTAAGTGTCCTCTACTTTATTTGGTGTCCTTCTATTTTTTTAGTGCCTTATATTTTATTTGGTGTCTTCTATTTTATTTAGTGTCTTCTATTTTATTTGGAATCTTCTATTTTATTTGGTGTCTTCTATTTTATTTGGTATCTTGTATTTTATTTAGTGTCTTCTATTTTATTTGGTGTCTTCTATTTTTTTAGTGTCTTCTATTTTTTTTAAGTGTCCTCTACTTTCTTTGGTGTCCTTCTATTTTTTAAGTGTCTTCTATTTTACTTGTTATATTCTATAAATTTTGTTTTTGCACTGGAATTCAATACAAAACCTCCAAATCTTCTGATTTCTGCTTCATCGTCGTCAAGATCGCCAAAAATGCTCGATACAGATCGCACGTCCAATTTCGTAATGTCGTACCGACAAAACGCTCAAAGCTCTCTTTTAAACTCCATTGCGAATCTGTTATTACCGGTATAACTCATGCGACTATTTATAGGTTAGGTCGCAGCGGAAAGTCAGGCGTTCGGTTCACTCTTCGCATCCTCATCTTCGTCGTTGAAATGCGATTCGATGTATCGATATGATCAAGTGTAACGTTGGGCGCGCCGATGGAGAGAAAGCTCGAAGCTCTTAGGCCTGGCACCGATCATCGCACGTAGATATCGATTTCTTTACGACGAATGATAGATACATACCCAATAATTTATCTTTCACAGCTTCCTCGCTTATTCTACTTCGCTCTCACCTGCGGCACTGCGTCTTCTTACTCTTTGTGTATTTATTAAGTTTTACCTATACGCAAATAACGCATTTCCGGGTGAGATGACTAATTTTGCCATTTTGCTTCCTCATAGAGGAAGCTTTGTTTTCATGAAATTTTTTTTTTTCGAGATTTTCATGTCAGTATGCTTAGAATCACCTAAAACGTCGAGAAAAGTGGTTTAGAAAAAATGTTCGTATGTATGTATGTATGTGTGTGTGTGTGTGTGTGTGTGTGCTGGGCTTCGAAAATTCAATCTCCTCTCACTCGGTGACCGTTCGAGCGATCCGGCTCAAATTTGGCACGCAAGTAGAGTAGCTGCCCCTCTTTGAATGTTGTGATTTTTGCCAAAATATGTGAAGTCATTAAGATTTTATGTTGATTTTAATTTGTTGAAAAAAGGGCGTGGTCGCTCTAACTTTCGTAAAAGTTCGCCGATTTGGCTAAATAGTTCTTCATAACTGAAGATACGTTCAATGTTGTATGGTATTGAATTTCGACGAAATCGGTAAAGCGGTTCGGATTTTATAGAATTTTGAATTTTTCGAAAAAAATAGATTTTGATCTAAATTACGTCGAATTTCAACAAATGAACAGAAATTTTGTACAGACGAAAAATAACATTCAGAAATGCCATATACCAAATTTGGTGATGATCGGTAAAGTCGTTCGGATTTTACACCATTTTTCATTTAAAAAAAAATGTAGATTTTCGCTATAACTTCCGGAAAAGTTGAGAAAGTACGACAAAAATTTGTATCTAATCAAAATTAGATGTAACGGTGTTTGCAGAGGTGATTTATAGCTGTATAAAACACCTCTGCAAAAGAGACACAAGGTATAAAAAAAAAAGATGCAAAGTAGAACCTTGCACATTGCTTCCTCATTATTTTTCGCTTTTTACAAAGCTTCCTCTATGAGGAATCCAAAATTGAATAACATACTGCTTCCTCACAGAGGGAGCTTTGTAAAAAGCGAAAAATAATGAGGAAGCAATGTGCAAGGTTCTACTTTTTTATCCATCCATTTGTGGAAATATGAATCATTGTAAAGATGATGATTGTTTGTAAGTGTCTTCGAGTGTCAATGGCAGAGAGATTTTTAAAAAACCAAACAACCTAAAAAAAATATAAAAATTGATCATTTAAATAAATGATGTAACAATTACCAAACAATTTCATAATTTTTCCATGTAATATTGAAATATCTTGTAAAAATAATGAGAGAATGAATGATGAATAATTTCAATCCTTGTTTTAAATAGATTGATAAACATATTGTGAATTCGTTTTTTCTATTTTGTTATTATTTATCTACAATTCAGAGCGAATGAGAGTTTTCAAAAAATAATATTTGAACTGCTGGACAGACCCGCGTTAAATTTGTACTCAAATCTCTTTCGATGATAGTCCACATGTGAAGAAAATTTGAAACAAATCTATGAAAAATAAAAAAAATTTCGTGACAGCATTTTTTTTTCTATTTTATTCACCAAAATCGAAATTTATCGACATATCGACAATTCCTTTTACTAAATTCATCACTGATAATCAATAATCATGAAATCATGTCGAAAATTGCAGCCAGATATCTCAAAATTAAAATTTACAGGAGTTGAAGTCTTTGCAGACATTTAAAAAAATTGCAATTGCAATAAAATTAGAACCACTCGATCGATTCTCACCAAATTTAGTGTACATCACAGTTTGACGGTAGTCCACATACATACAAAATTTCACCTCGATGTCACTTGATTTGCGAAAGTTATAGGATGAAAACGATTTTTCCAAAATTTTCAAAATGCTGCCAAATTTGAATTTTTCAACCGATTCGCGCCAACTTCAATCCCAAACGTTGTTGTATGACAGCCTACTTGTGTGCCAAAATTGAAGAAGATACATCTAAAATTACGACAGTTATCGTGCTTACAAGGAAATCTGCACACACACACACATAGACGTTTTTTCTAAACCACTTTTCTTGACTTTTTAGACCACTTTGAGACACCTGACATGAAAATCTCGAAGAAAGAAATTATGAAAACAAAGAGAAAAGAATATTACGCACCACTAAATTTATACTTGCATATTATTTTGACAATTATCATGCAAATCTTCGAAAATAAATAATGGACATCCTTCCCCGAGTAGCCCTAAATTTTGCTACGTACATGTGCTGTTGATTGCTGTACGATTGTTCGATCTGGATAGTCTTGATGTAGGGACAAAAGGAACCAGGTGCAACCCTCTGTCCTTCCTTACTTAGGTCCTTTTACTTCTTTCTTCTTTCTCGCAGTTGCTTTGCGGCGTATCAGCGGTTGGGTTGATCGAAATACGATATTCAAATTTCCATAGACGCCCGTGGGTTCCGCCCGCACTTTTATTATACTTTCGAAGAGACTCGCCGATAGTACGATCGATTGATTTGATACAGATGCTAATTATTCGTTCCTCGAGATAACGAAAAACGGTTGGCGATCGAAATTGATTTCTTTTCTCCGTTGATTAATGCTCTCGTTAAGGGGATAATTGTAGCAGAAGAAACTCCGTTAATTACAAAGCAAAAACTTTTTATACCACTTATTTCACATTTCACACGGCTACAACTGAGAATCTAGCTTGCGGGGAAAGGGATTTATCGTAAGAGCGTCTGAGCATCGTCGTGGCTGGGGATTTCACCGTTTTTGAAACGACAGGATAATGAGAGCGGTAAATGTAGTGGTAGCTGCTGCTCTGCTGGTGCGAGATGCTTCTGTATCTCTTGTTACTGATGAGCGACCGTGAAAGATAAATGCTGGAAGGCAGTGTTGGTTGGTACTCGTTCGCACTCTCTTGGAAATCTTCGCTCAGTTGGTAACACTTCCGTATCCGGCAGAAGAGGGTGCGTCTCTTCTACTTGGAATTGCAACGGTTATATTTTAATTGATATACAAGCGCAAGGAGACGAAATAGGGGACCGTTTCCTGTAATTGATTACCTGGTGGCGTACCATTGTGAAAAAGAGGAAAGTTAAATCAATGTATAGTAGGAAAGCAATGCAGAAATTTGTAAATTGATATCTTCACGACACTTGCCCATAATTTCATAGCTAACTTCACACCACTCGTTTTTTTGTTTAATGACTAACTTCATACCATTTGATCTTTGATTCCACAGTTAACTTCATACCACTGCGGCCAAATTCACAACACTTGCTCTTTGATTGCATGACTAACTTCACACCATTTGTACCACAATTCTACGGTTAACTTTTCACCACTCGCTGTTCAAATTCATGGCTAACTTCACACCATTTGCTCTTTGATTCCATAGTTAACTTCATGCCACTCGTGCATCGTTTCTGCGGCCAAATTCACAACACTTGCCCCTTGATTCCACGACTAACTTCACACCATTTACATCTCAATTCTACGGCTAACTTCTCACCACTCGCTGTTCGGATTCATAGCTACATTCACACCATTTGCTTTTTGATTCCACACTCAACTTCATACCACTCGCTTATCAGTTCGGTGGCCAACTTCACAATACTTGCCCTATGATTCCATGACTAACTTCACACCATTTGTACTTCAGTTCTACGGCTAACTTCTCACCACTCGCTATTCGGATTCATGGCTAACTTCACACCACTCGCTATTCAGTTTCATGGCTAACTTCATATCATTCGCTATTCGGATTCATGCTTAACTTACACCATTTGCTCCACTCGGTTCCGCGGCCAACTTCACCACACTTGTCCGCTGATTCCATGGCCAACTTCTCACTACTCGCTCCTCGATTCTAAGGCCAACTTCACACAACTCGCTCCTCGATTCCATTGCCAACTTCTCACTACTCACTCCTCGATTCTATGGCCAACTTCACACAACTCGCTCTTCGATTCCATTGCCAACTTCACACAACTCGAACCTCGATTCCATTGCCAACTTCACACAACTCGCTCCTCGATTCCATGGCCAACTTCACGCAACTCGCTCCTCGATTCCATTGAAAACTTCACACAACTCGCCCCTCGATTCCATGGCCAACTTCACGCAGCTCGCGCTTCGATTTCATTGCCAACTTCACACAACTCGTTCCTCGATTCCATGACCAACTTCACACAGCTCGTTCCTCGATTCCATGGCCAACTTCACCCAACTCGTTCCTCGATTTCATTGGAAACTTCACACAATTCGTTCCTCGATTCCATGGCCAACTTCACACAACTCATTCCTCGATTCCATGGTCAACTTCACATCAATGAAAGAGTACATTTTTATTTGTCAACGTTGCTATCCAAAGTTACATACTTGTTCACGGTGTGTTAGAATAGCTGAAATCTGTACAGTTAGAGACATCAGTATAGTCGTATTCGTAGCTAAAGCGAAGTGGAAGATGCGCTTGTTCGCTCGCTACGCGTACTTATTGGATGAATCGGACGTGGATGACGTGCTGGATTGATGCAGACGACAACGGCGACGTTAACGTGGCGGCAGTCCATAAAATCAACGCTCTAGCGTCCACACGTCCTGCAGTGTCGACGATTTCGCGTGTCTGCTCTGCTACGGACCGTTAAATCGATGCATTCTCTAAGGAATGCAAGTATACGTTCCACAGTCATAGATAATGCAGCATATTATACGAAAAACTTTGCACTAAAGAAATATAACTAAGGGGACACTTCGCTCTACGTTTATTTATTTGTATATATTTTTTATCAATGCATCTTCTTCCGGCATTGTTGATGTGGAATTTGTAGAAAACTGAACTTGCGATTATTCATCGATAGTAAATATTGTAAATATTTTTCATACTTAAAAAATTACAAAAAAATTAATACCAGAGTAGAAATGATAAGGAATTATGTTAAAATTTAATGAACGTATTAGATATAATAAAATGAAGTTTAAAAAATGTATTCCATGCCCAACTAAAAGATAAATAAAGTATAAGTAAAAGCATATAAT
Source organism: Ephialtes manifestator (assembly GCA_963970395.1). Taxonomy (NCBI): domain Eukaryota; kingdom Metazoa; phylum Arthropoda; class Insecta; order Hymenoptera; family Ichneumonidae; genus Ephialtes; species Ephialtes manifestator. The sequence goes on along the minus strand of OZ019975.1, from coordinate 31,825,761 downwards.
TATAAACTACGTCTTTGAAAAAAATAATTCATAATACATGAATTATGGGATAAATATACAAAAAGTGGAAATCTTATAGTCACTGCAGGTGTCCATCTTTGATATATGTATACTTGTCTATAGAAATATAAATATGATGAATAAAAAGAAATTAACGACATTCTTTCGTCGTCGTTAGGCACAGACAGTGATGGTAAACGATTACGGTGATTTGTCTGTGTGAGTAGATTTCTATACCATGCTATACGGTAAATACGATCCAACGAAAGAGCTCGTTCTTTCCTCCCCATACATATAACGTAGCCAAGATACGCCGAGTCACGTGCCCAGAGATAGGAGGTACTGTATATCCCAAGTATAAAGAAGAAGAAGAAGAAGAAACTTCGCAGAAGACCCAGACCTGCCTCACTCTTATAGCAGTACCTAATACTTTGTATTAGAATACCGGTAACAGTGATTCGTGTGAATACCGGATGCAAAGCTTATTTAGTAATACACCATTGATGCAACTATAGTAGAGTGATTTGCAAAAAAAAACTGATATCAGTTTTTTTCCTGTGAAGTGATATCAATAGTACAGCCGCGACCATCTTGAAAAACAAAATCATAACCTAAAAAAAATGTATCCCAAAAAATAGATGATTGGAACCCAATAAGTGTTGTCACCATTTTGTAAAAAGTTGTGTGAACAGTGATTCGTGTGAGTACCGGATATAAAGCTTAATTAGTAATACACCATTGATGTGACTATAGTAGAGCGATTCGCAAAAAAAACTGATATCAGTTTTTTTCCTGTGAAGTGATATCAATAGTATTGCCGCGACCATCTTGAAAAACAAAATCATAACCTAAAAAAAATGTATCTCAAAAAATAGATGATTGGAAGCCAATAAATGTTGTCACCATTTTGTAAAAAGTTGTGTGAACAGTGATTCGTGTGAATACCGGATACAAAGCTTAATTAGTAATACACCATTGATGCGACTATAGTAGAGTGATTCGCAAAAAAAACTGATATCAGTTTTTTTCCTGTGAAGTGATATCAATAGTATTGCCGCGACCATCTTGAAAATCAAAATCATAACCTAAAAAAATGTATCCCAAAAAATAGATGATTGGAACCCAATAAATGTTGTCACCATTTTGTAAAAAGTTGTGTGAACAGTGATTCGTGTGAATACCGGATACAAAGCTTATTTAGTAATACACCATTGATGCGACTATAGTAGAGTGATTTGCAAAAAAAAACTGATATCAGTTTTTTTCCTGTGAAGTGATATCAATAGTACAGCCGCGACCATCTTGAAAAATAAAATCATAACCTAAAAAAAATGTATCCCAAAAATAGATGATTCGAAGCCAATAAATGTTATCACCATTTTGTAAAAAGTTGCAAATTGGAATTTAATTTATAATATTAATTTATTTATATTTTTCACAAAGCTATGATTTAGCTTATTTATTAATTTGGGCTTTCTCACAGAGGAAGCTTTAATATTATGGGAAAACGTGGAAAGCCTCCCACATAGCACCGAAATATTTCTAAAACATTCTCGAAATATTCCTTTGCAATGATGCAATATTGCGAAAATATTGTGACAGATGTTTAAAACATTTCTAAAATATTGTAGAAATCTTGCAATGTCCGCTCAAAACGTTGCAAATATAATATTTCAATAATATTACAGAGCAATATTGTGTTAATATTACATTTTTTGCCCAAGGCTAATTCGTAAGAAATTCTACCGTTTTTAATATAATTTTTTGATTGCGAGTTTTTAAGCAGTACCATTGGATGTCCTCGATAATAATATTATTTATTGAAAAAAAAAAAAAAAAAAAAATCCCGTCCAGGAATCGAACTCACAACCTCACCTATGTAGTACATCTACGTCGAATTAACGATGGGTAATTTTAAAAAGCGATCCTGTTTCAAAAATATATAACAATATTAGAGTTTCATTAACTAAATTTGTTCCAGAGGGGAATGCGGTTGAAAGAAACGTAAATTCTCGCTTCAAAGACTTACATCTACCTACCTATCAAACCTATTTAACGACTTAATGTCTATCACGCTAACCACTAGACTATCGATTACTTGTACAAACGTTATACTTTTATTGCCCATGTGTTCTGTCAACAAAGACTGATGAATTAAAAAATAAAGATTGAGCAACCTTTTAGAAGATTTCTGGTGCATAACAATCTTGTAAAAAAAATCGATTCATACCGTGCCGCGTTTTCCAATCAATTCTAATGAGGCTTCCAATTTCTGTCAGAATTTGTCCCCATTTCCAAATAATTATATGACGACTTCCCGATTGAATTTCAGTTTTTTCAAATCGAATGATACTCAATTGAACGAGGCAAATTTCTTTTTATCAACAAATTCAACTTTTTAAAACTAGTTTAGAAATTTCCACTTGAAACGTATTGGAATGTTGCAAAAAAGTTTCATTGTAATATTTGCAAAATCTAATCTGGAACCTTTTATTCGAAACTTTGTGAAATATTGTTGAAGAAATTGGATTGTTCGTTTCACAGGTAATGTTCAGAAATATTTAAAAAATGATTGGCAATTGTTTTACCTTTAACAATATTTCTGAACTTTAAGTTGACAATATTGCAATTAAATATTTGTGAATATTCGATTGGAAGCTTATGGTAATATTCCTGTGTAATGAAATATTCGAAATATTCCTGCAATATTTAGGCAATATTATGTGCTATGTGGGCTGAAAAATAAAAATGTGGTTTTTAGTAAATTTAGTAAAAAAAAATCCGCTGAACACAAATTTGGCATTCATTTGATCGAGTGAGTAAAAAAAAACTAAAAAATGTTGTTTTTTCGATTTTGTTTTCTATATATAAGGATTTTTATTAAAAATCTTCTATGTTTGTGATTAACGAAATATTTCAAATTAACGAAAAAAAGTAACACTGCGATGGACGATAAGCCAAACTTTCTAAAAATCATGGTTAACTAAATCCCAATGAAAAAAAAAATTGTATAGACGTTTTATTCTTCATGAGCAATTTTTTACTTGAAAAAAAATGCAAGAATTTAAATAATGAACGTAAGACATTTTTTCAACCTTCCCAATCGGCAAACGGTCTAAACCTTTAGAATTCTTTCAAGTTCCTGTGATTTCGTTGTATTCTTGGAGTGGTCTAATAGGAGATGCAGCTAGAAAGGAGAACGATGTTGAACGATCAAGCCCCGGGGCTAAGAGGTTTCGTAGCGCCGTTGGTGGTAGTAATTGGTCGAGTGTCCACGACGTGCCGCGACGTGTGCTGGAGTCTGCGAGCGCCCTCTCTACCGGCGACAAAGTAATGCGCTCCACGGACCACAATATGAAGTCCAAGACAGCGTATTACCGCAATTACCATTATTATTGCAATTATGACGATTGCCCGTGGCGAGTGAGAATTGCGCCGGGTTATACACAGTCTTAGCTCCATCCACTATTCTCTTTCTTCCTCTTTCTCACTCGCGCGTGTGTACAACAACATAGCCTATCATCCGCGAGAGTTTCCAGCAGTTTCCGTATCCGCAGTACGCTTAAGCTTACACTGTCAGCGTTTTTCACGGTTTTTCTTAAGACTCCGTTGAATGTAGAGGAATCTTTTGCTTCGAGGTTATGTGAATCGCTGCCCGGAAGAAGGGCCACCCGGAGGTCTCTTAATCCTATGGTGTAAATTCCCCTTCTATTTGGCGTACGCACGAGCTGATGTTACGCACGTACCAGGTTAAAAGTGGTGAGGAGCGGTGAAGAGGAGAGGGAAGGGGAAGGCAGGAAAGGGATGGGATGGGTTGATGATGAGCGAACGGGCGTCAAGGTGAATTCGTCCTACAGCGTACACTGTATTGTATGGTTTGACCAAAGAAGGTGGCAAGACATAACCTCCTACCGCACGTTTTGTTTATTTAATTACAACAACACCGATCGATGAGTTGGATGTGTTTTTATGATGACATTGACCTCTGTTGGTGCATCGATGGGAGAAATATAAAAAAGACTGTTTTAATCGCAAAAATAGTATGAAAACAAATGAAATAGTAATGCTCTTTAAGGAGGTTGTATCGTTGTACCAACTATAAGATACACGCTTAAAGCTTGATTTAGATACAAGATTAAGTCACCAGGTTTGATATAGTGCAAGCACAAGTTCTGTTACCGACTTTTTTTCCGAGAAATTCAATGTCGAAATATGAATATTTTATACGGGTTCTAATGGAAATTGGGCTCCGGGTATAGTTTAATTGCATTATTGACATATGTTACGGTTAGAAAGTACAGATATAAACATTGCTACTTGTGTATTAGGTTATAAGGATTCGAATACAACTGTAAAAAAGTGCGGTCACCGGTTATTTAGTAATTTCAGTGGAATCCCAATTAATAGCAAATTGCTCTAAGCCATTTAACACAAAATCTAAATCAGTGCCAATTAATTAAAGTAATTCCGTAAACAGTTGCAATTAATTATCATTGGGTCTTCAGCTCCAGTTGAAGTTTTCATACATATTTTCCCTTCGGTCACACTCTCGTATTTCCAATGGGCTATGGACTATAGTATGAAAACAAATGAAATTACTAATGCTCTTAAAGGAGGTTGTATCGTTCTACTAATTATAAGATACACGCTTAAAGTTTGATCTACATATAAGATTAAGTCACCAACTTTGATATAGTACAAACTCAAGTACTCTTACCGACTTTTTTTCCGAGAAATTCAATGTCGAAATATGAATATTTTATACGGGTTCTAATGGAAATTGGTCTCCGTTTATAGTTTAATTGCATTATTGACATATGTTACGGTTAGAAAGTACAGATATAAACATTGCTACTTGTGTATTAGGTTATAAAGATTCGAATACAACTGTAAAAAAGTGCGGTCACCGGTTATTTAGTAATTTCAGTGGAATCCCAATTAATAGCAAACTGCTCTAAGCCATTTAACAAAAATCTAAATCAGTGCCAATTAATTAAAGTAATTCCGTAAACAGTTGCAATTAATTATCATTGGGTCTTCAGCTCCAGTTGAAGTTTTCATACATATTTTCCCTTCGGTCGCGCTCTCGTATTTCCAATGGGTCATGGACTATCGGAAATAGTATGAAAACAAATGAAATAGTAATGCTCTTTAAGGAGATTGTATCGTTGTACCAACTATAAGATACACACTTAAAGTTTGTCTACATATAAGATTAAGTCACCAACTTTGATATAGTATAAGCTCAAGTACTCTTACCGACTTTTTTTCCGAGAAATTCAATGTCGAAATATGAATATTTTATACGGGTTCTAATGGAAATTGGTCTCCGTTTATAGTTTAATTGCATTATTGACATATGTTACGGTTAGAAAGTACAGATATAAACATTGTTACTTGTGTATTAGGATATAAGGATTCCAATACAACTGTAAAAAAGTTCAGTCACCGGTTATTTAGTAATTGAATTGGAATCCCAATTAATAGCAAACTGCTCTAAGCCATTTAACAAAAATCTAAATCAGTGCCAATTAATTAAAGTAATTCCGTAAACAGTTGCAATTAATTATCATTGGGTCTTCAGCTCCAGTTGAAGTTTTCATACATATTTTCCCTTCGGTCGCACTCTCGTATTTCCAATGGGCCATGGACTATAGTATGAAAACAAATGAAATGCTCTTAAAGGAAGTTGTATCGTTGTACTAATTATAAGATACACGCTTAAAGTTTGATCTACATATAAGATTAAGACACCAACTTTGATATAGTGCAAGCTCAAGTACTCTTACCGACTTTTTTTCCGAGAAATTCAATGTCGAAATATGGATATTTAAACGGGTTCTAATGGAAATTGAACTCCGTTTATAGTTTAATTGCATTATTGACATATGTTACGGTTAGAAAGTACAGATATAAACATTGCTACTTGTGTATTAGGTTATAAGGATTCGAATACAACTGTAAAAAAGTGCGGTCACCGGTTATTTAGTAATTTCAGTGGAATCCCAATTAATAGCAAATTGCTCTAAGCCATTTAACACAAAATCTAAATCAGTGCCAATTAATTAAAGTAATTCCGTAAACAGTTGCAATTAATTATCATTGGGTCTTCAGCTCCAGTTGAAGTTTTCATACATATTTTCCCTTCGGTCGCGCTCTCGTATTTCCAATGAGTCATGGACTATCGGAAATAGCATGAAAACAAATAAAATACTAATGCTCTTTAAGGAGGTTGTATCGTTGTACTAACTATAAGATACACGTTTAAAGTTTGATCTACATACAAGATTAAGTCACTAACTTTGATATAGTGCAAGCTCAAGTACTCTTACCGACTTTTTTTCCGAGAAATTCAATATCGAAATATGGATATTTTATACGGGTTCTAATGGAAATTGGACTCCGTTTATAGTTTAATTGCATTATTGACATATGTTACGATTAGAAAATGCAGATATAAACATTGTTACTTGTGTATTAGGATATAAGGATTCCAATACAACTGTAAAAAAGTTCAGTCACCGGTTATTTAGTAATTGCATTGGAATCCCAATTAATAGCAAACTGCTCTAAGCCATTTAACAAAAATCTAAATCAGTGCCAATTAATTAAAGTAATTCCGTAAACAGTTGCAATTAATTATCATTGGGTCTTCAGCTCCAGTTGAAGTTTTCATACATATTTTCCCTTCGGTCGCACTCTCGTATTTCCAATGGGCCATGGACTATAGTATGAAAACAAATGAAATGCTCTTAAAGGAAGTTGTATCGTTGTACTAATTATAAGATACACGCTTAAAGTTTGATCTACATATAAGATTAAGTCACCAACTTTAATATAGTGCAAGCTCAAGTACTCTTACCGACTTTTTTTTCGAGAAATTCAATGTCGAAATATGAATATTTTATACGGTTTCTAATGGAAATTGGTCTCCGTTTATAGTTTAATTGCATTATTGGCATATGTTACGGTTAGAAAGTACAGATATAAACATTGCTACTTGTGTATTAGGTTATAAGGATTCGAATACAACTGTAAAAAAGTTCGGTTACCGGTTAGTTAGTAATTGCAGTGGAATCCCAATTAATAGCAAACTGCTCTAAGCCATTTAACAAAAATCTAAATCAGTGCCAATTAATTAAAGTAATTCCGTAAACAGTTGCAATTAATTATCATTGGGTCTTCAGCTCCAGTTGAAGTTTTCATACATATTTTCCCTTCGGTCGCGCTCTCGTCTTTCCAATGTGTCATGGACTATCGGAAGCTGCACCAACGACTTGGGATCTCACGGTCTCAGTATGTAGTTGCTCACGAGGGCATAGCTGGCGATAGGCTTGGTACAAATAGTTGGAAGGCGTCGTCACTGTACATTCGTACTTGCGTACGCTTTATCCTGACTTACAGGTATACATATACCTACACATCCACTATATATATATATATACATATAAAGGATGTGTAGTATACTGTGTAATACTTAACAGTATATAGGCGTACTGGAGAATCAGAAGGAGGAAGAGGAGAGAGCAACAGGACAGGGCAAGATAAGGAACTGAGCGAGTAGTGCCTTGCCTGGTATCAATTTGTCCGGCTGGTGTGTACACTGTATATATAGATACTAGTGTGTATAGTAGCCAGGTCGACTCAAAGGAGTCGAGAGTCGAGCGTCCCCAGCTCGAAGGTCGCTTTGTACGAGCCGCTATCCAGCATTCTATCAAAATCCCCACCCTCCACCCTGTGCTTCTCGTATCTCGCACCCAGAGATCGATTTACCCTACACGCACCCGTAAAATACCAATTATCGTGCTCGCGCCATCTACTAACGATGTGTAACTCTCGGATATGGGAACGGACTGCACTATGTCTTGGAAAGAAATCGAGCATCAGCGTTAACTCAGCGAAGCTAGCATTAAATAGTAGATCATACTTTTTTTTTTTACTTATCGATAATTGTGGGAATAATTTTTTTTTTTACTGGAGATGAGAAATTTTATTGTATTGTATATTTTGCACTTTTTTCGATGATTATGAATCTGGAAGAATTGTTATGAAATTTTTATAAATTGTAATGATAATTAAAAAAATAAAAACTTTTTTTTTTACTATTTTCATGAAATTTAAAAAAAATTTCATATCTATTTACTGCGTTTAAAAAATTATCGAAAAAAAATGGCGCTTTCGTAATCAGCAGGAAGATTCTGGTCGGATCAGCTTTTAAAATTTAGTAAAAACCAAAATTATTTTTTTCGACTTCGGGATTCTCAAAAAGTGAGGATTTTGAAAATTCGAAATTTCCAATTAGCAATAACGTTTTCTCGGGTGAACCGATTTTTCATATTCTTTTTATGTTCGAAAGAGTTCAATTAGCGTTAAATAGTAGATCAAAAATCGTTTTTTTCTACTTATCGATAGTTGTGGGAATAATTTTTTTTTTTACTGGAGATGAGAAATTTTATTGTATTGTATATTTTGCACTTTTTTCGATGATTATGAATCTGGAAAAATTTGTATGAAATTTTTATAAATTGTAATGATAATTAAAAAAATAAAAACTTTTTTTTTTACTATTTTCATGAAATTAAAAAAAAAATTTCATATCTATTTACTGCGTTTAAAAAATTATCGACAAAAAATGGCGCTTTCGTAATCAGCAGGAAGATTCTGGTCGGATCAGCTTTTAAAATTTAGTAAAAACCAAAATTATTTTTTTCGACTTCGGGATTCTCAAAAAGTGAGGATTTTGAAAATTCGAAATTTTCAATTAGCAATAACGTTTTCTCGGGTGAACCGATTTTTCATATTCTTTTTATGTTCGAAAGAGTTCAATTAGCGTTAAATAGTAGATCAAAAATCGTTTTTTTCTACTTATCGATAGTTTTGGGAATAATTTTTTTCTTTTACTGGAGATGAGAAATTTTATTGTATTGCATATATTGCACTTTTTTCGCTGATTATGAATTTGGAAGAATTGTTATGAAATTTTTATAAATTGTAATGATAATTAAAAAAATAAAAACTTTTTTTTGACTATTTTCATGAAATTTAAAAAAAAATTTCATATCTATTTACTGCGTTTAAAAAATTATCGACAAAAAATGGCGCTTTCGTAATCAGCAGGAAGATTCTGGTCGGATCAGCTTTTAAAATTTAGTAAAAACCAAAATTATTTTTTTCGACTTCGGGATTCTCAAAAAGTGAGGATTTTGAAAATTCGAAATTTCCAATTAGCAATAACGTTTTCTCAGGTGAACCGATTTTTCATATTCTTTTTATGTTCGAAAGAGTTCAACTAGCGTTAAATAGTAGATCAAAAATCGTTTTTTTCTACTTATCGATAGTTTTGGGAATAATTTTTTTTTTTTACTGGAGATGAGAAATTTTATTGTATTGCATATATTGTATTTTTTTCGCTGATTATGAATCTGGAAGAATTTTTATGAAATTTTTATAAATTGTAATGATAATTAAAAAATAAAAACTTTTTTTAAAACTATTTTCATGAAATTAAAAAAAATTTCATATCTATTTACTGCGTTTAAAAAATTATCGACAAAAAATGGCGCTTTCCTAATCAGCAGGAAGTTTCTGGTCGGATAAGCTTTTAAAATTTAGTAAAAACCAAAATTATTTTTTTCGACTTCGGGATTCTCAAAAAGTGAGGATTTTGAAAATTCGAAATTTTCAATTAGCAATAACGTTTTCTCGGGTGAACCGATTTTTCATATTCTTTTTATGTTCGAAAGAGTTCAATTAGCGTTAAATAGTAGATCAAAAATCGTTTTTTTCTACTTATCGATAGTTGTGGGAATAATTTTTTTTTTTTACTGGAGATGAGAAATTTTATTGTATTGCATATATTGCACCTTTTTTCGCTGGTTATGAATCTGGAAGAATTGTTATGAAATTTTTATAAATTTTAATGATAATTAAAAAAATAAAAACTTTTTTTTTCCTATTTTCATGAAATAAAAAAAAAATTTCATATCTATTTACTGCGTTTAAAAAATTATCGACAAAAAATGGCGTTTTCGTAATCAGCAGGAAAATTCTGGTCGGATCAGCTTTTAAAATTTAGTAAAAACCAAAATTATTTTTTTCGACTTCGGGATTCTCAAAAAGTGAGGATTTTGAAAATTCGAAATTTTCAATTAGCAATAACGTTTTCTCGGGTGAACCGATTTTTCATATTCTTTTTATGTTCGAAAGAGTTCAATTAGCGTTAAATAGTAGATCAAAAATCGTTTTTTTTCTACTTATCGATAGTTTTGGGAATAATTTTTTTTTTTACTGACGATGAGAAATTTTATTGTATTGCATATATTGCACTTTTTTCGTTGCAATTATGAATCTGGAAGAATTCTTATGAAATATTTATAAATTGTAACGATTATTAAAAAAATAAAAACTTTTTTTTTACTATTTTCATGAAATTAAAAAAAATTTTATATCTATTTACTGCGTTTAAAAAATTATCGACAAAAAATGGCGCTTTTGTAATCAGCAGGAAGTTTCTGGTCGGATAAGCTTTTAAAATTTAGTAAAAACCAAAATTTTTTGTTTCGACTTCGAGATTCTCAAAAAGTGAGGATTTTGAAAATTCGAAATTTCCAATTAGCAATAATTTTTTCTCGGGTGAACCGATTTTTCATATTCTTTTTATGTTCGAAAGAGTTCAACGAAACGAACAATGTCAATGAATATGAGATATCAGCATAATACTACTTTTAAGTGAAAAAAAAAAGAAAGAAAAATTCTTCATGGCTTTATCGTGCATATAAAAGGTCTAGACTACTTTTAAAAATGCAGCGAAATGCAGTCGTTTTTTCTGTCTTCGTCCATCATTTTCGTATCAAAATTATAAAAGAGTGGTGGTAACGTGGGCGCAGACGCGAATTTATTATAACAGGCACAAATGGGATCGGATGAACGATTTCAATAATTTCGCGTTTGATAATATTCAGGGTGAGACAGATCGGGTGATGTCGGTATTTGGTTCGTCAACGTCCATCGTATCTGCATAATTGGAGTCTCGTGGAGAAAGAGGACGGAGCGGTTTACGACGTTGCCAGAGTTGAGCCATGATCGGTATCTCGTGATCGTCAAACATCACCAGATGATTATCAGATTCGATCGTATATGGAAAGTAATAATAAAAATAAAAACAAAAACAAAAATAGTAATAAGAATAAAAATGAAAATGAAAATGAAAATAAAAATAAAAATAAAAAAAAATAAAAAAAAATAAAAATAAAAATAAAAATAAAAATAAAAGTAAAAGTAAAAATAAAAACAAAAACAGAAACAAAAACAAAAACAAAAATAAAAATAAAAATAAGAATAAAAATGAAAATAGTAATAAGAATAAAAATGAAAATGAAAATGAAAATAAAAATAAAAAAAATAAAAATAGAAATAAAAATAAAAGTAAAAGTAAAAGTAAAAATAAAAACAAAAACAGAAACAAAAACAAAAATAAAAATAAAAATAAGAATAAAAATAAAAGTAAAAATAAAAATAAAAATAAAAACAAAAACAAAAACAAAAACAAAAATAAAAATAAAAATAAAAATAACCAACACGTAATTAATCTTTCGGAGTTTTTTTTTCACTCCTACATTTTTTTATTCAAGATTGCACATTGCTTAAATACATTTGGTCTCGTTGGAGGAACATTATATTGGTGGGAACTCGTTCAGTCTACTGCAGCACGTCACGAAAAAAAAAAATAATAATAATAACATAAAACAAATGTCTTAGACTTTGCTATTTTTCCCTCATCCAAAATTTGTTATATTTACAATTTAAAAAAACTTATTAAAATACGGCACTTAAAATCTAATGAGATAACACATCACGCAAGAAGATCCCAGATATGGGTACAATATTCAAATAAATATGTAAATGTAATTTTTTAGTCATATATATATATTTTTCAAATTAAATTTAAAAAATTTAATTATTCGTAGCAAATGTTTGTTGCATACAATTTTATTTGAATATTGCCCATTCATACAAGAATGTTATGTATATTCAATAAACCATCAAAATAGCTATATTTACACTGATTCATCGCAAATGTACAAAAAAGTTCGGAGCGCAAGTATTTTTTTTTAGAAATTAAGAAATTACATTCCCTATTTTTTTTTATTTTTCTTTTTACCAAAATTAACGAAAATAGATTTGACAAAATAATCACCACAGAAAATAAGTATGAAATTGAAAAAAATGATATATCACGAAAATGATTATATTTTTCGAAATACTTTTTTTCTGGGTGAAATTATAACTGTCGGAAGATCAGGCAATCACAGTAGCAGCAACGTCGAGTCGAGTGGTGAGAACGTACGTGCAATAACTCGCGGACACGAGCGGTTATGATTTTGTTAAGGTGTGACCGAAGACGAGTGACGTTGATACGACAAAACGTCAGGGTGGCTGTCGTTGATCGCCTAACGTTTCGTTCTTGCATGGCCTTCATCACTGTAGCGAACTGGCAAATGCTCCAGTAGTGAAACGCGCGTGCTTGCGCGCAAATTAAGACGTTGGAGCGGCAAATGATTAGTGTGTGGCTGCGTGGCCGTTGGATCGTATTAACCGCACAAGAAGAAGACCACTGTGTGTGCCATTAGCGTTTCTTGCTTTGAAATTACTTAGCCGATACATTCACCATAATGGGACTTGCCAAGAGCTCGATCTTTTTATCTTTATTTTTTTTTATCGTCTCTTCCATAGATTATGCTATATAATAATATCTTCGACTTTTATCCATTTTCTTGTCGCATTTTATTTTTCAATTAATTTTCCCTTTTTTTTCTTGCCTTTAAATTACTTAGTCAATACATTCACCATAATGGGAGGCGCTGGAGGGCTGGAATTTTTTTTTATCGCACCTTCCGTAGATTATGCTATATAATAGTATTTTCAACTTTTATCCATTTTATTTTTTTAAATAAATTGTGTCTTTTTTTCTTGGTTTGATATTAATTAGCCAATATGTTCACAATAATGGGACGTGCGGAAGGCTGGACTTTTTTCGTCTTCGGAACTTTCGTAGATTTTGCTATATAATAATATCTTCGACTTTTACCCATTTTTTTGTCGCATATTATTTTTCAATTAATTTTCCCTTTTTTTTCTTGCCTTTAAATTACTTAGTCAATACATTCACCATAATGGGACGCGCTGGAGGGCTGGAATTTTTTTTTATCGCACCTTCCGTAGATTATGCTATATAATAATATTTTCAACTTTTATCCATTTTATTTTTTTAAATAAATTGTGCCTTTTTTCTTGCTTTGATATTAATTAGCCAATATATTCACAATAATGGGACGTGCGAAGGGCTGGATTTTTTTCGTCTTCGGAACTTTCGTAGATTTTGCTATATAATAATATCTTCGACTTTTACCCATTTTTTTGTCGCATATTATTTTTCAATTAATTTTGTCTTTTTTCTTGCCTTGAAATTATGTAGTCCAATAAATGCTATAAAATAATATTTTCGACTTTTACTCATTTTCTTGCCGTATTTTATTTTTCAATTAATTTTGCCTTTTTTCTTTGCCTTAAAATTTCTTGGACGATACATTCGCCATTTTTTTGTTGCATTTTATTTTTAAATTGATTTCGCCTTTTTTCTTTGCCTTAAAATTTCTTGGACGATATATTCACCATTTTTTTGTTGCATTTTATTTTTAAATTGATTTTTCCTTTTTTTCTTTGCCTTAAAATTTCTTGGAAGATAAATTTACAATTTTCTTGTCGCATTTTATGTTTCAATTAATTTTCTTATTTTTTGTTCTTCCTGTGCATATGGCGGGAATCGACTATGTCCTTTAATTGAGGAAGAGGATTCGTCGTACTCGGCAATATTATTACATTACCTATATAGTGTAGTGTATTCATGCGTAAGTACAACGGCTACGGGCTGTGCATAGCTACGTTTAATCACCCGCAGAGTCTGCTCTATTCATATAGCCGTGCTGGAGCCCCGGAGTCCAAAGCGACCTCTCTACTGTACGAACATTTCGCGCGACCTCACTTTGCGATAATATACCTCGAGTTAGAATTTTTTGAATTTTTTAACAATTTTTTTTAGCCCCATGGAAGAAATATATAAAAAATATTAAACCAATTTTATTTCATATATTTTGAGCGTTTGTTTTCAAATACTTAAGGAGTAACACCACTCTAGGATTTTGGAAAAAACGATTTTTTTGGCTTAAAATGCAAATTTGATTTTACTTTGAAACTTCAAACATGATTATCTCGCAACCACTTTTTTCAAACTGGGAGGACGTATTACTTGAAAACCGTTGCATGGATCGATTTGAAATTTTTATAGTAGCTTCACAATTACATTCTCTATCAAAGTACGTAGCCGTTTTTTAAATTTAAAGTAAACTTTTTTATTAGTAAACAATTTACTGCTTATTTTCGGCAAAAAATCGATTCATTTTTTCAAAAGCGCATCATTTTTACAAAACTTGATTAAAAAAAAACCCCTACGTACTTCCATAGCCAATGGTATATAGATTATAATTTTTTTTGGTTTTTCGTTCCAGATCTTATACTTTACGAGAAAACCGTCCGCCCGTGAAGGTGTTTTAAAAAAAGCCGATTTTCAAGATGAGCTCTGATGCCGCCATTTTGTATCAAAATAATAACAAAAAAATAAATTTCGTACTTCAATATGTGTTGAACAAACCCTCCGAAAAGAAATCCTATTCCTTTTTTCATACTCCCAAAATAAATTGTCAAAGTAAGGCCTTTTTTTCTGCCGCTAGAGTGGTGTTCACCCTTAAGGGTGAAACTCAACACACCGACACATCTACCCTGCCTTGCACCCTTGCGTTAAGTACTTGACGAAACCCTTTGATTTTTGTAAAATAAAAAATCCGCGACAATTGCCATTGGCAAGTGTGAGAAAAGTGCTAGTTTTCTCACACTTGATGCACGCGAAAGCACATTGCATCTTACGGTACAAGGAGCAACACCGGTGGATGCAAGTGTAAGAGGTACGAGCGGCGTCGACGCGGCGCGGTAGCAGCACAGCCCGTCACCATCTATCATTCTGTCAGCTAGGAGATTTCAATTTGCTCTCTTTTTGCGGCATTACCGGCGGAAGGTGTTCGACGACCGCGTCGAAGGGGCCCCCAGCGCGTCTCCCTCACCCTTAACACCCTCAAACCCCCTCCCCCCTCCCCCTCTCCTTTCTCTGTGCAAAATTGTATTTAATTGTGATTGACTGCTAAGTGGAGATGGGAAGATGCGAGTTACCCGTGTGTATATGCGAATGCAACCCGTTGGC